>PISX010003041.1:55148-146155 GCA_004024625.1 Mellivora capensis
AAAAAAAAAAAAAAAAAAAAAAAAAAAAAAAAAAAAAAAAAAAAAAAAAAAAAAAAAAAAAAAAAAAAAAAAAAAAAAAAAAAAAAAAAAAAAAAAAAAAAAAAAAAAAAAAAAAAAAAAAAAAAAAAAAAAAAAAAAAAAAAAAAAAAAAAAAAAAAAAAAAAAAAAAAGACTCAAATAACCTACCTAAAGTGAAGCAGGAAGAATAGAAAATTTGGATAGGAAATTACCAGCAATGAAATTGATCGGTTATCGAAAAACTCCCAACAAACAAAAGTCCAGGATCAAATGGCTTCACAGATGAATTCTACTAACATTTAAAGAAGAGTAAATATTTATTATTCTCAAACTTTTTGAAAAAAATAAGAAAAAGATGGAAAACTTCCCAATTTATTCTGAGAACAGCATTCCTCTAATATCAAAACTAGATTAAGACACTACAAAAGAGAGAGAGAGAGAGAGAAATGTTTTTCACAGAACTAAAAAGAAGAGTCCTGAAATTTGTATGGAAGCATAAAAGAGCCTAAATAGCAAAAGCAGTCTTGGGGGCAGGGGATAGGGAAGGGCAAAGCTGGAGGCATCACAATTCCAGACTTCAAGTTATATTACAAACTGCAGTAATCGAGACCATATGGTACTGGCACATGGATCAAGGGAACAGAATAGAAAGTCCAGAAACAAACCCATGGTTATATGGTCAATTAATCTTTAACAGAGGAGATGAGAATATGCAATCAGAGAAAGTATTTTCAACAAATGCTTTTGGAAAACTGGGCAGCTACATGCAAAAGAATGAAACTGGACCATTTTATTATACCATACACAAAAATAAACTCAAAATTGATTGAGGGCCTACTTGTAAGACCTGAAACCAGAAAAATCCTTGGGGAGAGTACAGGCAGATATGTCTTTGAATCGGATGTAGCAACTTTTTTCTACATGAAAGGAAACAAAAGCAAAATTTAACTACTGAGAGTATATCAACATGAAAATCTTCTGCACAGCAAAGGAAACAACCAAGAAAACTAAAAGGCAACCTACTTAATGGGAAAATATATTTGCAAATGACACATCTGATAAAGGGTTATTATTCAAAATATATTGAGAACTTAACACCAAAAAAAATCCAAATAATCCAATTAAATGAGCAGATTACATGAACAGATATTTCTCCAAAGAAGACATCCAGATGACCAACAGACACATGAAAAGACGCTCAACACTGCTCATCATCAGGGAAATGCAAATCAAAGCCACAATGAGATATCACCTGACAGCTGTGGAATGGTTAAAATAAAAAACTCAAGGGGTGCCTGGGTGGCTCAGTCAGTTAAGCATCTGCCTTTGGCTCAAGTCATGATTCCAGGGTCCTTAGATCAAGTCCCGCATTGTGCTCCTTGCCCAGCAGGGAGCCTGCTTCTCCCTCTGCCTGCTGCTCCTCCTGCTTGTGCTCTTTCCTTTCTCTCTCTCTGATGAATGAATGAATGAATGAATGAATAGAATAAAAAACCCAAGAAACAACAAGTGCTGAGGAGAATTCAGAGTAAAACAAAAGCTCTCTCACTATTGGTTCAAATGCAAACTGGTGCAGCCACTGTGGAAGACAGTATGGAAGTTCTTCAAAAAATTAAAAATAGAACTATCCTGTAATCCAGTAATCACACTATGAGGTATTTACCACAAAATATACAAAAATACTAATTTGAAGGGATAGATGCACCCCTATGTTTGTTGCAGTATTGTTTATAATAGTTGAACTGTAAAATAGCCTAAGTGTCCATCGATAGGTGGAGAATGGATAAAGAAGATGTGTTATATATAATATGGAATATTATTCAGCCACAAAAAAGTCTGAACTCTTTCTGCTTTCAACAACGTGGATGGATTGAAAGAGCATAATGGTAAGTGAAATAATCCAGTCAGAGAAAGACTAATAGCATATCATTTCATTCATATGTGGAGTTTAAGAAATGAATCAAAGAACAAAGGAGAAAAAGGAGGGACATAACAAGAAACAGACTCTTAACTATAGAAAACAAACTGACAGTTACCAGAGGAGAGTTGGGTGAGGAGATGGCTGAAAGATGTGGAAGGATTAAGAGTATACTTATCTTGATGACACTGAGTAATATATGGAACTATTAAATCACTATATTATACACCTGAAACCAATAGAATACTGTATGTTAACTACATGGGATTCAAATTTTAAAAAATTTTTAAGAATTATAATGATAGGGACGCCTGGGTGGCTCAGTTGGTAAAGCGGCTGCCTTCCGCTCAGGTCATGATCCCAGCGTCCTGGGATCGAGTCCCACATCGGGCTCCTTGCTCGGCGGGGAGCCTGTTTCTCCCTCTGCCTCTGCCTGCCACTCTGTCTGCCTGTGCTCGCTAGCTTTCTCTTTGACAAATAAATAAATTAAAAAAAAAAAAAAAGAATTATAATGATAGAGAAAAAATTAAAACAACAAAGGACTGCTCAAGATGATCTTTCTATTCTGTAATATATGACCAGAGGTAGATATTCTGCATAGAAAGCCCAAAAGACAGAATCCATAGAAATTATTATTCAGGTTGTTTTTCAGAGTCCATAGTCTCTCATGGTTCATCTCCCCCCCCAAACAACCTGAGGGTTTTGAAGGGGCGGGGGGTGGGAGGTTGGGGGAACCAGGTGGTAGGTATTATGGAGGGCACGCATTGCATGGAGCACTGGGTGTGTTGTAAAACTATGAATTCTGTTACGCTGAAAAGAAATGAGATTAATTTAAAAAAGAAAGAAAAAAAAAAGAAATTATTATTCAAATTAATAAGATTTAAAGGTAGTTGGATATAAGATCCATATTAAATTTCATTTCTGTATGCCAGAAAAAGAGTTATAAAATGTAATTTAAGTAGAAATATAATTTAAATATATCATTGTCCATAACAACAAAATATATACCCAACAACAATTAAATTTAACACAAGACTTGCCAAGACTGTATGGAAGAAATTTAATATCTCATTGATGGATATTCAAATTGAAATAAGTAAATCTTTATGAGGGCTAAAATTTTGTTTTGTTAAGTGCTCTACCTCCACATAGCCACAATGAACTATAAATAAATGAAGATACATTAATTTATTGATATACTCCAAAAAAATACCCAAAGTGTTTATTAAAGAACTTGTATTTTTTTAAGTTTTATTTATTTGAGAGGGAGGGAGGGAGGGAAAGAGAGAGAGAGCACAAGTTGAGGGAAAGGCAGAAGGAGTGGGAGAAGCAAACTCCTCATTGAGCAGGGAGCCCAACACAGGGCTTGATCCCAGGACCCTGAGGTCATGACCTGAGCTGAAGGCAGATACTAACTAATTGAGCCATATAGGCACCCCAGGGAACTTTTCAATCTTTACAATTTATATAGAAACACAAAGACCCACCATAGCCTTGGTATGCTTTGAGAAGAATACTAAGTTTGAGGATTTTTCTACTAGTTATCAATGCTATTGTATTATTTTTCCATCTCTTGTTTTCCAGTTTTATTGAAGTATTATTAACGTATAACATTGTTGTGTGTTTAAGGTATACAACATGTTGATTTGATACATGTAAATATTGCAAAATGACTACCACAATAGGATTAATTAACAACTCTGTCACTTTACATTATTACCTTTTTTGTTGTAAGAATATTACAGATTTACTCTCAGTAACTTTCAAGTATATAAAACAGTAGGATAACTATAGTGACTATGTTGTATATTAGATTCCCTAGAACATATTATTCCTATAACTGGAAGATTTTAACTTTTGACCAACATCTTCCCAACATCTTCCCAACATCTTCCCCCCATCCTCCCCATCCCTGACCCTGGTGACCGCAATTCTACTCTCTGTTTCTATAGTTTGGCATTTTTATAGCTTACTTATAAATGAGATTATAAAGTATTTTTCTTCTGTGTCTGACTTATTTCACTCAGATAATGCCCTCGAGGCCAAGCATGAAGTTTGTTGCAAATGGCAAAATTTCCTTCTTTCTCAGGGCTGGAAAATATTCAGTTTTACATATGTGTGTGTGTGTGTGTGTGTGTGTGCATGTAAATATATATATATGCATATGTATGTGTATATATATATAATGTATGTGTGTAAGTTGGTTTTTTTTTTCACTTCTTTTATCCATTCATCTCTATGTGAACACTTAGGCTATTTCCATACTTTGGCTGTCCTAAATAATGCTGCAATGAACACGGAATACAGATATCTCCTTGAGATACCTTTAGATATATACCCAGAAGTGAGATTGCTAGATTATATGTAGTTCTATTTTTAATTTTTTCAGAATCCCCCATACTGTTTTCCATAGTGGCTTCACCAGTTTATATTCCCACCAAAAGTGCATAACTGTTCTCTTTCTTCCACATCCTTTTCAGTACTTGTTATTTCTTGTCATGTCGATATTAACTCTTCTAAGAAGGATAGAGTGATATCTTATTATCATTTTGAGTTGCATTTCCCTGATATTATGGATGTTAAACATCTTTTCATGTATTTGTAGGCTATTTGTAGGTCTTCTTTGGAAAAATTCTATTTTGGTTCTCAGCCCGTTTTTAGTTAGATTTATTCCTTGTTGAGTTTCTTAAGTACTTTCCATATTAATCTGTTATCAGATATACGGTTTGCACCTATTTTCTTCCATTCCATTTATTGCCTTTACCTTTTATTAATTATTTCTTTTGCTATGCAGAATTTTTTAGTCTGATATGGTCCCACTTGTTTAATTTGCTTTTGTTGCTTGTGCTTTTGGTATCACATCCAAAAAAATTATGCCAAGACCAATGTTAAGGAATTTTTCCCCTATGTTTTCTTCCAGGAGTTTTATATTCTAAGGGATGGACATTGAAGTCTTTTAACCATTTTGAGTTAATTTTTGTGAATAATATAAGGAATCAGTTTTATTATTTTGCATGTTATTTTTCAGTTTTCCAGTTTATTGAAGAGATTATGTCCCTTATTGTATATTTTTAACTTCTTGGTCAAATATTAGTTGACCATATATGTGTATGTTAATTTCTGGGCTCTCATTCTGTTGCATTTGTCTACCTATTTTAATGCCAGTACTATACTGTTTTGATTACTTTGGTTTGTAATATAGTTTGAAATCAGAAATTGTGAAGCCTCCACTTTTGTTCTTCAAGAGTGCTTTGGCTATTTAGGGTCTGATGGCAGTGCATAGATCTGCCCCAAGGGCCAGCTTGAGGGCTGGCCTTAGGGTGAGGTTCAGTCTTCTGGTATGGTCTCAGGGCAATATTCATAGTATCACTGTGGTTTAGGTTTTTCACTAGGACCATGCTCTCCAGCAACTCCCTGGGGATTACAAGTGGCCTGGTTTCTTCCTGTGCGCCTACCTGGTATGGCCAGGTGTCCCAAATCCATGTGCCTTCAAAACTAGGGTTTGGGCCCTGTTAGTGCCACAGCCAGGGCTAGGGTTGAGGTTATGGACAGGGAGTCCACAGTCCAGGGGCCTATCTGATGGCACCACCCAGAACTCCCTGAGGGGTGGTTAAGGGTGTGCATTAGGGTGAAGCTTAGGGTTCATGTTTGGGTTCAGTGATTAGGTACATGATGGGGCTGAAGATCAGGTTTTACCTAAAATCATGCTCTCCAATGGGATCCCAGTGTTTGCACCTGGCATGGTTTCCTCCTGTATTCTTGGCTGATTTGTCAAGGGTGAGTCTATGTCCCAAATCCCATCTTTGCTGAGACTTGGCATTCAGACCCAGGGAGGGACAAAACCAAAGCCATGCCTATGCTTAGGGTGGGATCCAGTGGACAGTATGCACCTATCATTTATATCTGGAGTGATCTTTATTTTTTTCTTCCTCCTGCTAAATCTGGGCTTAGTTTGATTTTTTTTTTTTTTTTTTTTTTTTTTTTTTTTTTTAGTTCCTTGATGTGTAAAACTAAGTTTTTTTATTAGACATCTTAGTTTTTTCTTAAAGCTGGTATTGGTCACTATAAAGTTCCCTCTTAGAATTGGGTTTCCTACATCCCATGGGTTTTGGTACCTTATGTTTTCATTTTTATTTGTTCCAAGAATTGCTCTTATTTCTCTTGGGTCTCTTCTTTGACACACTCGTTGTTCACGAGTGTGTGGTTAAGTTTTCACATATTTACAAATTTCCCCTTTTTTTTTTTTCCTATTACTGATTTGTAGGTTCATACCATTGTGGTTTGAAAAAGAATTGGTATGACTTTAATCTTCTTGAATTTGTTAAGACTTGTTTTGTGACCTAACGTGATCTATCCAGAAAAATGTTCCCTTTGCACTTCGGAAGAATATGTATATTTGCTGCAGTTGGATGGAATGTTTTGAATATGTCTGTTAGGTCCATTTGGTCATTGATATAGTTCAAGTTCAACATTTCCTTATCGATTCTCAATCTGAATCACCTCCCCATTGTTGCACATGGGGTATAGAATTTGTACTATTGTCTATTTCTCTCCTCAGATTTTTTTGAAATTGCTTAATATATTTAGATACTCCAATGTTGGGTGTACTTATATTTATAATTATTATATCCTCTTGATGAATCGACTCCTTTGACATTACATACTGACCTTCTTTGTCTCTCATTACAGTCTTTGACTTGAAATCTTTTTGTCTGACATAAATATATCTAACCTTGTTATCTTTTGGTTTTTACTTGCATGGAATTTCTCTTTCTATCCCCTCACTTTGAGCCTATGTATGTCTTGAAAGCAGCATAAAGTTAGATCTCCTTTTTAATCTATTCAGCCACTATATGTCTTTAATTGGAGAGGTTATTCTATTTACATTTAAAGTAATTGTTGATAAGTATGTACTTACTATTGCCATTTTATTCATTGTTTTCTGGCTATTTTATAATCCCCTATTCCTTTCTTTCTCTCTTGCTGTCTTCCTTTGTAAATTGATAACTTTCCATTGTAGTATTCTTTTATTCCCTTCTCTTTATCTTTTGCATATCTGTAGTGGACTTTATTTCCATAGGACAGTAGCTTTTAGCCTCACAGTTACCATAAGGATTAAATAAAATATCTTATAGCTGTGACAGTCTATATTACATTAGCTTCTCTTGCATTAAAAATGTTATTTTTATTCTTCCTCTTTTATTTAATTTTTTATATTTCTGATATCAGAATTTACCTTTTATTTTTGTGCCCATTAACAAATTATTATGACTATAATTATTTTTAATAGCTTTTTCCTTTAACTTTTATACTAAAGTGGTTAACACTCCATAATATTATATTTTTTTAATATTCTGATTTTGACTATATGCTTACCTTTATCAGTGTGTTGTATATTTTCATGTTACTGACTAACTTCCTTTTGTTTCAACTTGAAATCCTTTCGGCATTTCTTTTAAAGCAAGTCTAGTGGTGATGAGCTCCCTCAGCTTTTGTTTGTTTGGGAAAGTCTTTAGCTTGCCTTTATTCCTGTAGGACAACTTGCAAGGTAAAGTATTTTTGGTTGACAGATTTTTTTTTTTCCCTTCAGGACTTTGGATATATCACTCCACTCTCTCTTGGTCTGCAAGGTTTCCGCAGAGAATTATGCTGATAGCTTCATTGGGGTTCCCTTGTATGAGAACAATTTTCTTTTCTTTTTCTGCTATTAATGTTCTGTCTCTTTTATTTTAGTCAGTTATATTACAATATATTTTGGAGAAATTGTTTTAGATTGAAATGTTGGGGTTACCTATCAGCTTCATGATCTTGGGTGTCCAGACCTTTCCCCAGATATGGGAAGTCTCAGTCAGCCATTATCTATTTAATTAAATTTTTTATCTGAGTCTCTTTTCCTTCTGGGACTCCAATAATTAAATTGCTTCTATTAATAATATTCTATAGATCACATAGATTTTCTTCACTCTTTTTTCTTCTTCTTCTTCTTTTATTCTTTTTTTGACTGAATAATTTCAAAGGTCCTGTTCTCCTATTTTAGATTCTTTCTTCTGATTTATCAAGTCTGCTGTTAATGCTTTCTATTGCATTTTTTTCCCCACCTCATTAATTGTATCATTAATTGTATTCTTCAACTCCGGCATTTCTGTTCAGTTCTTTGTGTGTGTGTGTGTGTGTGTGTGTGTGTGTGTGATTTCTTTTTCTGTGTCAAATTTCTGATTTTTTGTGTGTCTTATTTTCCTAATTGTATGATATTGTCTTTCTGTGGTTTTGTTTTTGTTTTTGTTTTTGTTTTTGTTTGTAGTTCAGTGAGCTTCCTTAAAATGGCTATTTTGAATTCTTTATTGGATAAATCACATCTCTGTGTTTGGGGTTGGTTATTGGAAAATTATCATGATCTTTGTTGGGGTCCTGTTTCCTTATTATTTTATATTCCTTTAAAGTCTTGCATTGCTGCCTTTGCATTTGAAGTAGCAGTCACTTCCTCCAGTTTTTACATACTGACTTTGGGAGATAAATACCTTCCATCAGAACAGCTAGGGATTCTGAGTCTTTCTCACACTTTTTCCATTAGTGTGCCCGCTCCCTCTTGTGGCATAATATTTAAACTTGTATACCTTTTCTCAATCCCAAAAAGCCATAGTGGGTGCTGACAGCCTCTCTTTTGCTTTCCCTAGTGCTTTGCTAAGTGCCCAAGCTTGTAGTTTCTCCCAGGCCTATGGATTTGGGTGAGCTTTCTGTGTGTACTCACTAGCCATCTGCTGATGCTTGCTCTCACCATCCCTGAGAAAGCACACTGGGAGCTAGCCACTTTTGGAGGAGGGAGTGGTACACAGAGCACTGGAAGTGCCTGTGGACCAGTTAGGGATGTCCATAGGTGATATTTCCCCAGGACCTTGTTGGAAGACCTCCTGATGGAGTCCATGAGACTGCTGGGAAGATCTGTGTCCCTTTATTATGTTCCATTCCAAGCCCTGGTTGCTATTCTCTCAGTGCTCACCACCCTCCAGGCATGCAGCTCAGGACTCAGCACTCTGTGTGAGAGGAGGGAAAATGGGCCTCATTAGCAGCATCCCACACAGGTAGGGAAGCCAAGCACTCAGTCACACTTTCTCACTTTCCTCTGTGGGAGAAATCACAGACCAAGAACATCTCTCTTATTGCTGAGCTGTGCTGCTTTGGGGGATGGGTGATATGGCTAAAGTCAAACTATTCCTCTTCATTGTGTCCAGTCTCAGATTTTTTTTTTCTTTTCTCTAGCAATGTGCTTTAACATCTCCATTGACTCTTGGGCTTCCACGAAGGCTCTCTCATCTGTGGGTAAATGTCTAAGTCAGTGTTCTTCAGAGACTTCCAGATAGTGACCAACAGGGCTGGAGCTGGTTCATGAGCCATTTTATGGTCCAGTGCTGGGATTGAG
Source organism: Mellivora capensis (assembly GCA_004024625.1). Lineage (NCBI taxonomy): Eukaryota > Metazoa > Chordata > Mammalia > Carnivora > Mustelidae > Mellivora > Mellivora capensis. The sequence goes on from PISX010003041.1 coordinate 64,499, forward strand.
TTCTTTATGTCTATTACCCAACACACAGTAGGTGTGACTTTTCATGAGTCCCTTGACATATTGTGCTAGCAACAGAACCAGTGACAAGTGAGGCTGTAGATGAGTCCTCAGATAAACAGAGCTGTTTTTAGGTTCATTGAGTCAGTCGCCTTAGTAAAAGTCTTTTTTCTTAAAATGGCTGTCTTCTTCATTCTTGAATAGCATCAGGATTTCACAGTCTCCTACCTGGATCCCACAGCTCCCACAAAGGTGCAAAGATGGATGGATGCCAAATTAGTGCTATCGAGGAGGAATACGTTCGAAGGACATCTTATTTGGCCATCTTGTTGATGTCACTCTCCCTTAATTTTTCACTTCTGAGTAACAGATTACCACAAATTTAATGGTTTAAAACAAAGCATTCAAAATTCAACAGTTTCTGTGAGTAAAAAGCATGGATTTGGCTTAGCTTTGTCCTCTGTTTAAGCTCTCATAAGACTGTAGTTGGGGCATTGGCTGAACTTCATTCTCATCTGGAGGCTTGACTAAGGAAGAATCTACTTCTATACTCATTAGGTTGTTCACAGAGTTTATTATTTGTAGAAGTAGAGCTAATGGTAGTTCACTTCTTCAAGACCAGAAGGAGAATCTCTTTTCATGAAAGTACAAGTCCTCTTTAAAGGGTTTTCGCCTGACTGCACCAGGTCCAATGATAATTTCTCTTTGGATTAGCTTGAAATCAAAAGATCTCAAAATCCACTCACCTTTGCTCTATAAAGTAACCTGATCAAAAAAATGACAGGTTACATTCTATCAGTTAAAACAAAATCACAGGTTTTCACACTCAAGATGAGAGAATTGTACCAGTGTGTTATTAATATAGGGTCATTTTATGGTGCATCTCCCAGTTTTAATAATTAAGATAATGTGGTAATTGTGCTGGAATTGACATGTAAAACAGATCCAAACATATATGGGTATGTAATAAAACAGATCCATACTTATATGGCATTGTGGATGACTGAGAGTGACAATGAATGATGCTGTGACAGCCAATCTTGGACTTTAAGAAATTTAATTTTTTTAAAGATTTTATCTAATTTTTTGACAGACAGAGATTACAAGTAGGCAGAGAGGCAAGCAGAGAGAGAGAGGAGGAAGCAGGCTCCCTGCTAAGCAGAGAGCCCGATGTGGGGCTTGATCCCAGGACCCTGGCATCATGACCTGAGCCGAAGGCAGAGGCTTTAACCCACTGAGCCACTCAGGCGCCCCAAGAAATTTAATTTGAAGAAGAATCAACTACATATAAAAATAAAAACAAATCTTATAGACAAAAACAATATAATACCTTTGTGATCTCCAGATAAGAAACAGATTCTGAACAGCACTAACAATAACATAAAAGTCTGATAGATTTAATTCCTTAAAATGAAGAATTTAATTCATGAACACATGTCATAAACAAAAGAAAAAGATAAGTCTTCCAAGGAAAAACTTTTTTTTTTTAACTGAATATTGCTTTCTAATAACCAGGTCTTGGCTGGCTTTTGAAGGCTGGCTTTTGAAAAACTTAGGATATTTTGAAAGAAGACTAAAGAGATACCTGTGTGAAGGAGTGGGAAGACATGACCACCAGAAGGGGAGCAAATCTGGAGAAATAACAATGATGTTTAAAAGAGATTCAATGATGATTCACAGACCTGTACCCCTGGGGCAAGTAATACATTATAGGTTAATAAAAAATAATTTAAAAAATGAGAAATTCAAAGGAAGTTTTTGGTGCATAACATGTAATAAATAAACAAGGTTATCAATAGCATGGATTAAGTAATTCTTTATAATCGTTCTTTCTGGAAAAAAATGCTGGGGTACAGAAGATGTGGCTGGCTAGTCTTTAGCTTTGAGAGAACTCTGAATCTTACTAATCTTTGTACTTCCAACTTCATAAAACACAGTATAAGCTTAATAAATTTGTATTTCATAAATATTTGCCATTGTGCTAAAAAGTAGTACTACACATGCTCTTCCAAAAAGCTTACATTGGCTCAGGACACACACACACACACACACACACACACACACACACACACACATTAACAATTGGCAAAGAGCGACTTGTTCTTAAAATTCCACTAGGCCCAAGGTGAATTTTTTTTTTTACTTTGATGGATCAAAGAGGAGCTTCTCAGTCCCTCCTAATTTTTTCTTTTCCCTTTTCCCCCAGGGAAGTGGGCATCAGGCACATTCCAGGGTGGACTCTGGAGAACCTCTGGGGATTCTAGATCCCTATTATCTGCCATGAGCCAACCAAAAAACTAGGTCCTTTTAGTTTGGAAAGAACTTATAACAGAAAATGAAAACCATTCTGGTCCAGTTCATGAACTGCATTAGGAAAGCTGCACATAGATAAGAGTGCATGGCTTAAACATAACATAAAGGAGGAAAAATCCTCCAAAGAACACAAAGGAGATGAGACTTCACACCCAAGTTGGAGCAGACTGGGTCCATGGGGGTGTGTGAGTGTCTGAGTGTGTGAATGTATGTGTGTGGATATATGTACACTTACAGAAGGGGAGCAGATAGAAAGAACTACATTATTCTTCAGTCAAGAGCCCTAAACCTAATGGCAAACATGACTTAGGCATATACTTGGCCTGTCTGAAGAACTTTTCATGTTTACAGATATAGGGAAGAACTTTTGCCTCCTCTGAGGGTTTTTGTCTCCTCTCCTCAGGCCTACACAAACAAATTATGTGTATACAGAAACATGTGATGCATCTGGAAATTAGGACCCCATGGAATCTTCCTTCCAATTTAGGATAAGAGGCACATTGACTATGTGTTGTTCTTATGTGGGACAATGGGCTAGAACCCACAATTCCTCCCTCTCTGATACTGTTTCTTGGAGTGTGTCCCAAAAACCTCACCAAGAACCAACTGAGTTATAGTATCAGGCCCCAAAATGTGGCCCTGACAGTCCATCTGTCTTTCATACTTGATAATGGGACATTCAGCAGATCTCTGGGTTAGGCAAAGATGTATGGTGAGCACAGGTGTAGTGTCCATTTACTTCTGGTTGGGGAGAAGCAGATAGATTTACTAAAATGAATTGTGTGTCTGCTCTGAAATTGTCCCTCTTTATCTTTCTCAGAAAACTACAGTGGTAGCTGAAGAAATTATTCAGCTCTGGATATTCCATAGAGGCTGTGTTCATAACTGATTTATTATGTTTTGTCTTTCTATGTTTGTTTTCTGCTTGGCTTTTACTTGAAATTTTATGTAAAAATTAATAGACACTTAAATATCACACATAATTCAATAATATTTCCCCAGGAAATGATGTAACTTGGCGTTCGTATTAGAAAAATATCTTTGTGTCTTTTGATTGCTTCAGGTTAAGCATTTTTATTTCTTTGCAGTGAAATGTTAATTTTCTTAGAATTTTAAGTGTTTCTTGGAAAATGATCTCAATATTGATGTTTCTATCAACACCCTGAATACTGCTACAACAGAACACCACAAAAAACTCTAATTATTAAAAGGCCTTTTTCATATGGACTCAATAGAGTCTCCTTGTCAATCTTCTTAAGTAAAAAAGGGACTTTCATTATCATCTTTTCATTAAACAAACACTAATCGATTGCTTATCACTAAATAACAAGAGAGAGATATTTTATAACCCAACCATTTTATTGGTCTGAAAAATATATTAGCAATTATAGGAATGAATTAATAAGAGTTGTTGGGAGGGGCATAGTGAGGACTTCCTGGTAAACTAAGTGATTTCTTAGCTGAGATTCAAAGTGAATGGAACTACTGGGATGGGGCGGAAAAGAAAAGAGCACCCTAGGCAGATAAAAAGAGATATATTGGTCAGGAAAGATCTTGGTATATCTGAGGACCTGGGGAGACTCTGGTGTCCAGAGTGCAAAGACTTCCTTTGCAAGGGGCAAAGGGCATTGCATGCAGAATGGTATAGACCATAATAAATTCATGACAATAATACAAGAGTAGCAAGATGTTGGTGAAGGATTATAAGGAGAGATATGTTGGATATTTGTGTTTTAGAATGATCTTTTTGATGATAGGACATAGAATTGTCTGGAGTGGGAAAGGATTAGTTGTTAGGAGATAGATGGGAGCTGTAATAGAATCTGGCACTTGTGGGGAAAGGAATTGAGAACAATGCAGGAAATGAAGAAGGGAAAAGGAGGAGTCACAGGTAGCTTCTGTATTTCTGCCTTGCCTAGTGAGAAGGACTTGACTTTGGTGAGAGAAGAGCAGTCATTGGTGTGGGGGAAGATGATAGTTCAGATCTGGACATGGTAATTTCAGGTGCCAAAATGCTGAATCCAGAATGATGAAGAGTGAAGGTCAAGCGGAAGTGGGGGACAGACGTGTTCTCAACAGGATGTTGCCTAGAAAGGACACAAAAGAAATGATTTTGGAATAAATTATCTAATGTATTAAGTGTGCACCCTCTCCCAACTCTTTAAGGAATCTCATGGAATCTTTAGTAATAACTTTTTTTTTATGGTGTGGCTTTGCTTTAGTGGGAGGAAGCAAAATGCCATAAAATGATTTCTTGTGTTTGTTTTCTGGGTTGGCACAGCCTAACTGCTGGAGTCATGAAAGGATAAGATCAACATAAAAATATCAAATAAAACGTAAAATACAAGGTTGATATGCTAAAATAATGCTATAAAATAGAAATATAAAATTGTTACATAAATTTATGTATGAAAGTTTATGTTGAGCTCTGTTACTATTAAAAAAACAAAATAACTACGGATCTGCTTGAGGGTGGATTATGTTTCCCTTGATTTTAAACATGAAACATATAGATGGACTCAAACAATAATAGCTCATTGAGTAATGGTCTATCACAGAATAGATGTGCATGTCTGTCTCCTCTATCAATTAATATGTTTGTCTTTTTTTCAGTGACCAGTAAAATGTCTTGCACAGCCATGGACAAAATAAAGTTTATAAAAATTAAGTTTAAGAACACCAGCATTTTGACCTTTTTTCACAATTTGATCTTATTGTAGTTGTATATTTTTATTCAAGTCATACATTTAACAAAATTATTTCCCTGAAATATTTTTTAATCAAAGAAAGTTGTTTTACTTTTGATAATATTTTATTACAGGTGATTATGTTGTCATGACCATATATTTTGAATTGAGTAGAAGAATGGGATACTTCACTATTCAAACATACATTCCCTGTATATTGACTGTGGTTTTATCCTGGGTGTCATTTTGGATAAAAAAAGATGCTACACCAGCAAGAACAGCATTAGGTGAGTTTCAAAAACAAAAACAAAATCAAAAGTCCCCCATCATTTTTTATAATATTGATATAGAATTATTCATAAAAATTCTTCCAGTGTAAGAGATTTAGTTCAAATGTAATTGACCTAATTTGAAGGCTACTTAAACTGTGCTTAGATTGTTTCAAATAGTCAAGTTAGACTCTTTCCGACAATAGAGTTCCAAGAGTGCCACTTAAAATAAGCTGGGTTAGAGATTAAGAACAAATCAATTGCATCATCTGATACTATGCTCTAAGGATGAAGTCATCATAAAAATATAGTCACATCCTGGGAATCTGCCACACTGAAAAGTCTCATTACATTAGTGTAAAGGGACACAGATTTTCACACTTTTGAGGACTAAAGACATAATATCAGTAAAATAGTCTTTCAGTAACAAAAGTTCTGATTGCCTATAGCAACTTTATCATCAAAAAAGAAAGTCATCATTCTTTTCAGTTACAATCTACACACTAAAGCTCAAAGTATTTTCATGAATTGTCCTCTGATGCCCAAAGTCCTCCTAATAAAACACTAAATTCCAGTGGTTTTAGAATTACGTAACATTTTTATACCAATCTTTCTTTATGATAGGAGTATCATATTCAATATCAAGTATTTCAATATTTTTATGTTTGAAAACAGATAATGGGTAAGAGTGATATGAAGGTTGTTTTTGCTGAAACATGTTTTTCAGAAAAGAGGGCATTCTCTCGATTTTGAAATCTTTGCAAAGTCTCTAATATTTTTTTTCTGTATTTGTTACTTTATTCTTTGTTTGTTCAACCAACATAGTACTTTTTGAGTAAGATAAACTAGCCTGTAATACCCCCACCAGTGTTAGTTTTGCATGCTTATAGAAAATACATCATAGAATTGATAAAGCATTCAACAAAGTCATAACATAAATTTAGTAACTATTTTTGAGGTTATGAACTCACAATTGGTTAGGTGCCATAGTAAGCATGACTTGAAAAATCAGCTTGCAAACAATATAATAATCTAGTACTGGTTGCACAATGTGAAGCTATTAAAGTCCTCTCAAAGAGTTACCACAGTGGCATTAAGGAGATAGAGATACTAAATATACATAATGCTAGAAGATAATGGATTTACAGTCCAGAAGAATAGAGAAAAGTCATTAACATCAGAATATTTGGTTAAGACACCAGAAAAGGCTATGCCTGAGACTGAAGGGGTACTCTAGAACCCCTCTAAATAAAGCTTAAACCAAACCATAACAAGATCAAGGAGAACCATCAGTAGATTAGCTGCCATAAAAAAGCATTTAACATGGCTTAAAAAAGGATGATACATTTCATAATCTTTGTAATGTATCATCCACAATATTGAGTATGCAATAAAAATTATTCAGTATTCTTAGAAGCAGGAAAATGTGACCCATGATAAAGACAAAAAATAGTCAATATAAAAAGAAAAATCTGGTGTTGAATCAGCAGACATGAGTTTAAAGCAACTTATTATAACAATGGTAAAGTTCTTACAGAAAAATATACTGCCAATGAATGAACAGATAGCTAATCACAGCAGGAAAAGTATATTAAAAAGTAAACTCTAGAATGAAATGTATAATAGTTAAATTGAAAAATTCACTAACTGAGCTTACTAGTAGATTGAAGATGGCAGATAAAAAGATAATGCATAATTAAAGACCATCATATAAAATTTATCTAATCTGAAGAAGAGAGGGATAAAAGGATTTTAAAAGATGTACTTGGGGCACCTGGGTGGCTCAGTGGGTTAAAGTCTCTGCTTTCAGCTCAGGTTATGATCCCAGGGTCCAGGGATCAAGCCCCACATTGGGTTCTCTGCTCAGCAGGAAGCCTGCTTCCACCTCTCCGCCTGCCTCTCTGCCTGCCTCTCTGCCTGCCTCTCTGCCTACTTATGATATCTGTCTGTCAAATAAATAAATAAAATCTTAAAAAAAAAAAAGATGTACAAAGCCTCAGTGATCAGTAGGACAATATGAAGATGTATAACTATAACTGGGGTTCTAAAATGAGAAGAGAAAATGAATGAGATATTTTTTTAAATAAATGAGGTTAAAGCCAGACATCGCCAAATGTTGTCCATGATCCTCACTCCACATTAAGCCTTGCTACATTGTGAAGTAGATATAGATGGGTAACAGAAGTGTGTCACATTGGATTTGCTTTTACTATGTAATGGGGATAATAATAACATGAGCATTGGAGAGGAGGAGCAAGATGGCAGAGGATTAGGAGACCTAAATTTCTTCTGGTCCAAGGAATTCAGCTAGATAGTTATCCCACCATTCTGAACTTCTACAAGCTAATCAGGAGATCAAAGAGAAGAATAGCAACAATTCTAGGGACAGGAAAGCTAACACTTTCTGGAATGTAGAACATGCTGAGAGGTGAGTCTCAGGTGATATACAAGAAGATAAGCCACAGGGGGAGGGGCTGGATCCTAGAAAGTGGTAGAGCAGCAGAGCACAAAATTGGAACTTTTGGAAGTCTGCTCCATGGAGGGAAATCACTCCAGAGGCTAAGTGGGGGCTGGAGCCCTCACTGGGATGGGTGTGGTCTCAGGATCCACAGGGTCACAGAAAGACCAGGGATGCCTGAGTGTGCCAGAGCTCCCAGGTATTGGAGCAGAGAAGCCAGTTGCAGTGATGGAGCCAAGGAGGGGGCTCTCAGCTCAGGATTACCTTAAACTGTTATCTGAGGCACTGTCAGGCCACTACTCTTGAAGCAGGGAATCCACAAGTGGCAGATCCGGGGAGACCTCCCCTTCCTCCCCAAGGAGGAGTGGCACAAGAGCATGCCACAGGAATCTGCTGGGTTTGGAGACTCCAAATGGGCCCAGCCATGTGCCAGAGATAGGAAGGCGCAGTCACAGTCTGGGTGAACTTGGAGTATAGCTGGAAACCAGAGAGACAGGAGTGTTTGACTGCTTTTCTCTGAGGGCTCACTGAATAGGGGAGCCCCAAGCTCTCAGCTCCTCCAGGTTGGAGATTGGGAGGCCACCATCTTCATTCCTGTCCTCCAAAGCTGTACAGAAAGGGCTCAGAGAACAAAAGTTACTGAGAGCAAAACCGAGCAAATTACTGAGCCTGGCCCCTATCAACGGTGGTGCAATTTGGCCTTGGGCAAAGACACTTGAGAATCACTGCAAAAGACCCCTCCCACAGAAGATCAGCAAGAACATCCAGCCAAGATCAAGTTTACTGATCAATGGGAATTGCAAAACTCCAGATCTAGGGGAATATAGCACATTAGAATTCATCGCTTTTCCCCCCATGATTCTTTACTTTTTCAAAGTTAAATTTTTAAAATTTTATTTTTTTTCTTATTCTATTTTTTCATTTTACCTCTTTCCTGTTTTAACATATTTTAACTATTTCATCTTATCAATACCTTTTAAAAATATATTTTTTAATTTTCATCTTTATATTCATATTCTATCTCTTTATTATATTTAACCTTATATTTTGTATACATATAAGCTTTTCTTTCTTTAAAATTTGGGATGCAGTTTCTTCTAACAGACCAAATATACCCTAAATCTAGCATATGACTTTGTTCTAGTCTCTAGCCTGATCATGTTCTCTTCTTTTTCTTTCTTTTTTCAACCAACTTCTTATTTACCAATTCCTTTTTTAAAAATCTTTTTAAATTCTCATCCTTAAATCATTCCATCCCTTCATCGTGTTTACTCTTGTTTTTATATATATGTTTTTCTTTCTTTAAAATTTTGGAGGCAGTTTCCTCTAACAGACCAAAATACACCCAAAATCAAGTGTGTGGCTCTGTTCTATTTATCAGCCTAACCATATATTTTATTTTCCTTTCTTCTCCCCCTGATTTTGGGTCTCTTTTGATTTGGTTATTGTATATTTTTCTGGTGGTGTTGTTACTCTTTTAGCGTTTTGTTCTCTCACCTGTCTATTCTTCTCTGGACAAAATGGAAAGGGGGAAAAACTCACCTCAAAGGAAAAAAAAGAGGCAGTACCAACTGCTGGGGACCTAATCAATATGGACATTAGTAAGATGTCAGAACTAGAGTTCAGAATGACAATTATAAAGATGCTAGCTGGCCTTGAAAAAAACACATACGATAATAGACAATCCCTTTCTGGAGAAATAAAATCTCTTTCTGGAGAAATAAGAGAACTCAAATCTAACCAACTTAAAATTTAAAAAAAGGTATTAAAAAGGTGCAATCAAAAGTGGAGGGTCTTACTGATAGGACAAATGAGGCAGAAGAGAGAATTAGAGATATAGAAGACCAAATGATGGAGGATAAAGAAGCTGAGAAAAAGAGAGATCAACAACTACTGGATCATAAGGGGAGAAATCAAGAGAAAAGTGATACCATAAGACAAAACAATATTAGAATAATTAGGATCCCAGAAGAAGAAGAGAGAGAGGAGCAGAAGGTATATTGGAACAAATTATAGCAGAGAACTTCTCTAATTTGCGGAAGGAAACAGGCATCCAAATCCAGGACTCGAGAGAATCACCCCCAAAATCAATAAAAATAGGTCAACATCCTGTTATCTAATAGTAAAACTTACAAGTCTTGGAGACAAAGAGAAAATCTTGAAAGCAGCTTGGGACAGGAGGTCTGTAACCTATAATGGTAGAAATACTAGATAGGCAGCAGACCTATCCAGAGACCTGGCAGTCTAGAAAGGACAGGCATGATATATTCAGAGCACTAAATGAGAAAAATATGCAGCCAAGAATACTATATCCAGCTAGGCTTCATTGAAAATAGAAGGAGAGATAAAAAGTTTCCAAGACAAACAAAAACTAAAAGCAAACATCAAACCAGCCCTACAGGAAATATTTGCCCCTAATCAAAGAGAGAACATAAAAGAAAAGACCAGGGGGGAACAGAGAAAATATACAGTAAGAGTCACCTTAAAGGTAATACAATGGCACTAAATTCATACCTTTCAATAGTTACCCTGAATGTAAATGGGCTAAATGCCCCAATCAAAAGACACAGGATATCAGAATGGAGGAGAAAGAGCAGGAGCAGGAGAAGAAGAAGAAGAAAAAGAAGAAGAAGAAGAAGAAGGGGGAGACCCATTGATATGCTGTCTGCAAGAAACTCATTTTAGAACAAAGACACCTCCAGATTTATAGTGAGGGGATAGAAAACAATTTACCATGCTAATGGACATCAAAAGAAAGCTGGGGTGGCAATCCTTATATCAGCCAAATTAGATTTTCAGCCAAAGACAATAATAAGAGATGAGGAAGGACACTATATCATATTTAAAGGGTCTGTCCAACAAGAATGTCTAACAATTTTAAATATCGATGCCCCTAATATAGGAGCAGCCAACCAAATAAACCAATTAATAACAAAATCAAAGAAACACATCAAAAATAATACAATGATAGTAGAGACTTAACACACCCTCCCTGAAATGGACAGATGATCTAAGCAAAAGATCAACAAGGAAATAAAGTCTTTAAATGACACACTCGACCAAATGGACATCACAGATATATTCAGAACATTCCATCCCAAAAAAACAGAACACACATTCTTCTCTAGTGCACAGGAAATATTCTCCAGAATATTTCATCCTGGGTCACAAATCAGACTCAACTGGTACCAAAGATTGGGATCATTCCCTGTGTATTTTCAGACCACAATGCTTTGAACCTAGAATTCAACCACAAGACGAATATTAGAAAGAACTCATATACATGGAGGTTAAAGAGCATCCTTCTAAAGAATGAATGAGTCAACCAGGCAATTAAACGAGAATTTTAAAAACTCATGGAAACAAATGAAAATGGAAACAACTGTTCAAAATCTTTAGAATGCAACAAAGGTGGTCCTGAGAGGAAAGTATAGAGCATTACAAGGCTTTCTCAAGAAACAAAAAAGGTCTCAAATACATGACAAGGATATTCACTCTCACCAGTGTTGTTCAACATAGTATTAGAAGTCCTAGCATCAGCAATCAGACAACAAAAAGAAATAAAAGGCATTCAAATTGGCAAATAAGAAGTCAAACACTCTCTCTTCACAGATAACATGATACTTTAGATGGAAAACCCAAGAGACTCCACCCCCAAACTACTAGAACTCATACAGCAATTCAATAATGTGGCAGGATACAAAATCAATGTACAGAAATCAGTTGCTTTCTTATACACCAACAACGAAAATACAGAAAGGGAAATTAGAGAATCGATTCCATGTACTATAGCACCAAGAACCATTAGATACCTGGGAATAAATGTAACCAAAGAGGTGAAGGATCTGTACTCAAGGAACTATGAACACTCATGAAACAAATTGAAGAAGACAGAAAAAGATGGAAAAACATTCCATGCTCATGGATTGGAAGAACAAACATTGTTAAAATGTTAATACCGCCTAGAACAATCTATACTTTCAATGCCATCCAGATCAAAATTCCATCAGCATTTTTCAAAGAGCTGGAACAAACAATCTTAAAATTTGCATGGAACCAGAAGAGACAGCGAATTGCTAAGGAAGTGTTGAAAAAGGAAAACAAAACTGGGGCATCACGGTGCCTGATTTCAAGCTTTACTACAGCTGTGATCCCTAAGACAGCACAATACTGGCACAAAAACAGACACATAGGCCAGTGGAACAGAGTAGAGAGCCCAGATATGGACCCTCACTTCTATGGTCAAATAATCTTCAACAAAGGAGGAAAAAAATACACAGTGGAAAAAAGACAGTCTCTTCAATAAATGGTGCTGGGAAAATTGGACAGCTATGTGTACAAGAATGCAACTCAACCATTCTCTTGCACCATACACAAAGATAAACCCCAAATGGATAAAAGACCTCAATGTGATGCAGAAATCTATCAAAATCCTAGAGGAGAACATAAGCAGTAATCTCTTTGACATTGGCCACAGCAACTTCTTTCAAGATATGTCTCCAGGGACGCCTGGGTGGCTCAGTTGGTTAGGCAGCTGCCTTCGGATCAGGTCATGATCCCGGTGTCCTGGGATCGAGTCCCACATCTGGCTCCTTGCTCAGCAGGGAGTCTGCTTCTCCCTCTGCCTCTGCCTGCCACTCTGTCTGCCTGTGCTCTCTCTCTCTCTGACAAATAAATAAAATCTTAAAAAAAAAAAATATGTCTCCAAAGGTAAAGGAAACAAAAGCAAAAATGAACTTTTGAGACTTCATCAAGATCAAAACCTTCTGCACAACAAAGGAAACAGTCAACAAAACAAAGAGACAACCCATGGAATGGGAGAAGGTATTCACAAATGACACTACAGACAATGGACTGATATCCAAGATCTATAAAGAACTCCTCAAACTCAATACACACAAAACAGATAATAATGTCAAAAAATGGACAGAAGACATGAGCAGACATTTCTCCAAAGAACACACACAAATGGCTAACAGACACATGAAAAAATGTTCATCACCATTAGCTATCAGGGAGATTAAAATCAAAACCACATTGAGATAACACCTTACACCAGTTAGAATGGCCAAAATTAACAAGACAGTAAACAACAAGTTTTAGAGAGGATGTGGAGAAAGGGAAACCCTCTTACACTCTTGGTGGGAATGTAAGTTGGTGCAGCCACTTTGGAAAACAGTGTGGAGATTCCTTAAGAAATTAAAAATAGAGCTTCCCTATGGCCCTGCAATTGCACTACTGGGTATTTATCCCAAAGATAGAGATCTAGTGAAAAGAAGGGCCATCTGTACTCCACTGTTCATAGCAGCAATGGCCACAGACACCAAACTGTGGGAAGAGTCAAGATGCCCTTCAATGGACAAATGGATAATGAAGATATGGTCCATATATTTAATGGAGCATTTCTGATGCCTCTATCAAAAAGGATGAATACCCAACTTTTGTATCAACATTATGGGACTGGAACAGATTATGTTGAGTGAAATAAGTCAAGCAGAGAGATTCAATTATTATATGGTTTCACCAACTTGTGGAGCATAAAGAATAACACTGAGGACATTGGGAGATGGAGAGGAGAAGTGAGTTGGAGAAAATCTGAGGGGGAGATAAACCGTGAGAGACTGTGGACTCTGAGAACAAACAGAGGGTTTTGGAAGAGAGAGGGGTGGGGTTGGGTGAGCCAGGTGGTGGCTATTATGGAGGACACATTATTGCATGGACCACTGGGTGTGACATAAAAAACAAATTTTGGATCACCGAAAATAAAATTAAATTAAATTTTAAAAAATACAGAACTGAACCCTACGCCTAAAGGATCTGGAGAAAGAACAGCAAATAAAGCCTAAACCCAGCAGAAGAGAAACCATAAAGATCAGAGCAGAAATCAATGAAATTGAAACCAAAATAACAGTAAAAATCAGTGAAACTAGGAGCTGATTCTTTGAAAGAATTATAAGGTTGATAAACCACTGTCCAGTCTTATCAAAAAGAAAAAAGAAAGGACCCAATGTAATAAAAATAGTGAATGAAAGAGGAGAGATCATAACCAACACCAAAGAAATACAAAAAAATATAGGAATATATTATGAGCCACTCTACGCCAGCAAATTTGACAATCTAGAAGAAACGGGTACATGCCTAGAGATGTATAAAGTACCAAAACCGAACCAGGAAAAAGTAGAAAACCTGAACAGACCCATAACCAGTAAGGAAATTAAAGCAGTAATCAAAAATCTCCCAAGAAACAAGAGCCCAGGGCCAGAGAGCTTCCCAGGGGAAATCTACCATACATTTAAAGAAGAATTAATACCTATTCCCCTGAAACTGTTTTAAAAAATGGAAATGGAAGAAAAATTTCCAAACACATTTTATGAGGTCAGCATTACCTTGATCCCAAAACTAAAGAAGCCTTCAAAAAGAATTACAAACCAATATCCTTGATGAACATGGATGCAAAAATTCTCATCAAAATAATAACCAGTAAGATCAAACAATACATTAAAAGGATTATTCACCATGACCAAGTGGGATTTATTCCTGGGCTGCAAGCTTGGTTCAACATCTGCAAATCAATCTGTGTGATTCAATACATTAATAAAAGAAATAACAAGAATCATGATATGCTCAAAAGATGCTGAAAAAGCATTTGACAAAGTATGGCATCCTTTCTTGATCAAAACTCTTCAAAGTGTAGGGATAGAGGGTACGTACCTCAATATCATAGAAGCCATCAATGAAAAACCCACAGCAAATATTCTCAATGGGGGAAAAACTTAGAGCTTTTCCCCTAAGCTCAGGGACACAGCAGGGATGTTCACTATCACCACTGCTATTCAACATAGTACTAGAAGTCCCAACATCAGCAATCAAACAACAAAAAGAAATAAAAGACATCTGAATCATCAAAGAAGTCAAAATCTCACTATTTGCAGATGATACGATACTTTATGTGGAAAAACCCAAAAGACTCCACTCCAAAACTGCTAGAACTCATACAGGAATTCAGTAAAGAGTCGGGATATAAAATCAATACACAGAAATCAGTTGCATTTCTATACACCAACAATAAGACAGAGGAAAGAGAAATTAAGAAGTCGATCCTATTTACAATTGCACCCAAAACCATAAAATACCTAGGAATAGATCTAACCAAAGAGGCAAAGAATCTGTACTCAGAAAACTATAGAATACTCATGAAAGAATTTGAGGAAGACACAAAGAAATGGAAAAACATTCCATGCTTATGGACTGGAAAAGCAAATATTGTGAAAATGTCTATACTACCTAGAGTAATCTACAAATTCAATGTGATCCCTATCAAAATACCATCAACTTTTTTCAAAGAAATGGAACAAATAATCCTAAAATTTATATGCAACCAGAAAAGATCCTGAATAGCCAGAGGAATGTTGATAAAGAACACCAAAATTGGCAGCATCACAATTCCAGACTTCAAGCTCTATTACAAAGCTGCCATCATCAAGACATTATGATACTGGAACAAAGACAGCCACATAGACCAATGGAACAGAATAGAGAGCCCAGAAATGGACCCTCAACTCTATGGTAAACTAATCTTCGACAAAGCAGGGTAGAATGTCCAGTGGAAAAAGACAATCTCTTCAACAAATGGTGTTGGGAAAACTGGAAAGCCACATGCAGAATAGTGAAACTGGAGAATTTTCTTACACCACACACAAAAATACTCAAAATGGATGAAAGACCTCAATGTGAGACAGGAATCTATCAAAATCCTTGAGGAGGACACAGGCAAAAACTTCTTCAACCTCAGGTACAGCAACTTCTTCCTGGAAACATCACCAAAGGCAAGGGAAGCAAGGGCAAAAATGAACTATTGGGACTTCATCAAGATAAAAAGCTTTTGCACAACAAAGGAAACAGTAAACAAAACCAAAAGACAACTGACAGAATGGGGAAGATATTTGTAAATGACATATCAGATAAAGGGCTAGTGTCCAAAATCTATAGAGAACTTATCAAACTCAACACCCAAAGAACAAAAAATCCAATCAAGAAATGGGCAGAAAACATGAACAGATATTTCTGCAAAGAAGACATCCAAATGACCAATAGACACATGAAAAAGTACTCAACATCACTTGGCATCAGGGAAATACAAATCAAAACCACAATGAGATACAACCTCACACCAGTCAGAAAGGCTAATATTAACCAGTCAGGAAATGACAGGTATTGGCGAGGATTCAGGGAAAGGGGGACCTCCTACACTGTTGGTGGGAAAGCAAGCTATTACAGCCACTCTGGAAAACAGTATGAACTTTCCTAAAAAAATTTGAAAATAGAGCTATCCAATGACCTAGCAATTGCACTTCTGGGTATTTACCCTAAAGATACAAAAGTAGTGATCTGAAGGGGCATGTGCACCTGAATGTTCATAGCAGCAATGTCCACAATAGCCAAAATATGGAAAGAGCCTTGATATCCATCAACAGATGAATGGATAAAGAAGATGTGACATAAATATATATATATATATATATTCCAGCCATCAAAAGAGAAAAAAGAAACCAAAATCTTGCTATTCACAATGATGTGGATGGAACTGGACGGTATTATGCTATTTGAAATAAGTCAGACAGAGAAAGACAATTATCATATTATCTCACTGATATGAGGAATTTGAGAAATAAGACAGAGGATCACAGGGGAAGGGAGGGAAAAATGAAACAAGATGAAACCAGAGAGGGAAACAAACCATTAGAGACTCTTACTCTCAGGAAACAAACCGAGGGTTTCTGGAGGGGAGGTGGGTGGGAGGGATGGGTTGGCTGGGTGATGGACATTGGGGAGGGTATGTCCTATGGTGAGAAAATAAATAATTAAAGAAAAAAAAAAAGAAAAGAGAAGAAATTGAGGTTAACAATCCCCGAATTTAGTGAAAAAATTCCTACCTATATATTCTGTAGACATGACATGGTCACATTTTTTAAAGTTAAATTGGATATTTATTAGAAAATCATTATTTCTATAAAAACATATCTATCATCAGTGTAGACTTTCCAAGTTTACATAGCACTTTTCCCCCATCTATAGAAAAGAGAGCCTGGCATTCTGTTTTCACTGTACTGGTTAAAGAAACAAGTTCAAAGAAGGTAGGTAACTTTACATGACCAAATGCCCACAAGGCCCAGAGCAAGGCTGAGGGCTTTGACTTCCAGGTCAATATCCTTTTACACATGACTACATTGTCTATGCTAACCCTATGCTGTTAGCATCATTCTTTAGCTGGCGCTGGCTAACCTTCCTGAGGTGTTGCCAGGAGGCACTGAAAAGGAGCTGTGATGCTCAGCAAAGGTAGAAACTAATGTGCGTTTATCCATCATATCTACCCTATCATGGAGTATTATTGCCTGGTGTATATTTTATAGTATCCTCATGCAAGCACAAAGTAGTGAGTGTTAATGTCAATATTCCTATGATTCCTGAGTCCATGTCACTAGCCTCCCTGTCCAGCAGCTCTAGGAGTTTCTGATTTTGTAGGAACTCATCTAGAAGAGAGTTAGTCTTAACTCCTCTTGTATAATAATCATCCAGTCATTTCATTCTTATTAATGATTAGTAACCGCCCTTCCATTTTTTTGTGTTATGTTAGTGACTATACATCATTATTTTTTGATGTAGTGTTCCAAGATTCATTGTTTAAGTATAACACCCAGTGCTCCATGCCATACATGCCCTCCTTAATACCCACCACCAGGCTCACCCATCCCCCCACCCTTCCCCTCTAAAACCCTCAGTTTCTTTCTCAGAGTCCACAGTCTCTCATGGTTCATCCCCCCCTTCCAATTTCCCCCACTTCCCTTTTTCCTTTCCTTCTCCTAATGCCCTCCATGTTATTCCTTATGTTCCACAAGTAAGTGAAACCATATGATAATTGACTCTCTCTGCTTGACTTATTTCACTCAGCATAATTTCCTCCAGTCCCATCCATGTTGATACAAAAGTTGGTTATCATCCTTTCTGATAGAGGCATAATATTCCATTGCATATATGGACCATATCTTCTTTATTCATTCATCAGTTGAAGGGCATCTTGGCTCTTTCCATAGTTTGGCAATTGTGGTCTTTACTGCTATGAACATTGGGGTACATATGGCCCTTCTTTTCACTACATCTGTATCTTTGGGGTAAATATCCAGTAGTGCAATTGCTGGGTCTTAGGGTAGCTCTATTTTTAATTTTTTGAGGAATCTCCACACTGTTTTCCAAGTTGGCTGCTCCAACATGCATTCCCACCAACAGTGTAAGAGGGTTCCCCTTTCTCCACATCCTCTCCAACAGTTGTTGTTTCTTGCCTTGTTAATCTTTGTCATTCTGACTGATGTAAGATGGTATTTCAATGTTGTTTCGATTTTATTTTTCTCCGATGGCTAATGATGATGAACATTTTTTCATACATCTGCTAGCCATTGGTGTGTCTTCATTGGAGAAGTGTCTGTTCATTTCTTCTGCCCATTTTTTGACTTTTCCTTTTAAACCATCCATCACATATGTGTCTGTTTTTTTACTCTTGTCCACAGTCTTTGTTTAAATATTTATTATTGACTTATATTTATAAAATAGTCTAAATCAGACCAACACTATTATTAGTTAGCTAATTAATCAATGAATCAACATAGTCCATATGAAGCATTCATTGAAATCCCTAAAATGAGCTAGGCACAATGCTTGATGACAAGTAAGCAAAGATAAGCAAGATACAGTTTTGCTTGTAGTGATCACACAATTTATTCAGACAGACATACAAAGAGTAGAAAGACATATGCAATTCCCTGTGCTAATGCGGAAACCAGACACATAGAAGGTAAGGGTAGTGCAGATTCCCATGTTATCAACTCTCTTTGGGGTGCTATAAGCAATGCCACCTCATTAAAGAAGTTCTTCAACTGGGTCCTAAAGAAAAGTTGGAGTTTAAAATTGCAAAAAGAAAAAGTAAGAGAGGAAACAGTTTATCTGGACAGAAGAAGTGTGAGATGTGAGACAGACCAAATGTATGGAGGACTGCAAAGTATCATTATTTAGAAAATATTTAAAAGACAATGTGAAACTGAGAATTTCTGAATAAATTAAAAGGTGTTGGCTTAATTCAGGTATTTTAGTGTTATTGTATGAAGTATGACAAAAATTTTATGGAAATGCTTGCAAGATTATATAGACATTAAAATTTAAAGTATTATTATGTTTATGCAATGTCAAGAAGGATCTACCTAAAAATAGAACACTGTTGGTGTGGAGGAATTTTGTATGGCTCCTTTTACAACTTGATAACTATTCCCTGTACAGGCATCACCACAGTGCTGACCATGACCACGCTCAGCACGATTGCCAGAAATTCCTTGCCCCGTGTGTCCTATGTGACTGCCATGGACCTCTTTGTGACAGTTTGCTTCTTATTTGTCTTTGCTGCTCTGATGGAGTACGCCACCCTCAACTACTATTCAAGTTGTAGAAAACCAACTACCACTAAGAAGAAAACATCGGTGAGTTCCAGCAGCAAAGATTTTCTGGAAAAGTAGTGGAAGGATAGTTTGCAATAAATGATCCTTATTCCTGGGATCTTATGCAATGTTTTATAAATAGCTACTTCAACAAGATGTCAAAAAACAATGACTGAATTGTCATTCAAACAAAAACTGAATATATGAATATGACCCTAATGCACCTCTTTAGCTTCACCTACCAGTGACATGGACTGATGTAATCATACCTCAAAGATTGCTCTTAACTAAGGTGATCTATGATGCAGATTTCCACAGAAGTTTCCTAATTATTTTTTTTTCTGTTTTTCCTGTAGTTGTTACACCCAGATTCCTCAAGATGGATTCATGAGCGAATAAGCCTACAAACCCCCTCCGTATGTATAGCAGTGAAGGTGCAAATATTTCTGACAACTCTTACTAAACTAAGATTGAATGATATCTTAACTGTTTATGTATGCATGTATTGAAGAACAATGAGCAATGTACATAACCCCACAAAAATTTGTATACTTTTTAAATATCCAATTTGGAAAATAAAGGAAAAAAATTAATCATTTCCTTCTACCTAGGGATTAGCATACACATAAATATATATATACATAAATAAATATATATAAATATATTAGCATATACATAAATATATATATATATTTCTGTTTTTTAACTCAAAATACATTATGAATAAATTTCTGTCTTATAAATATTATTTTATAGGATCATTTCAGTGACTGCATTATATGTTCATGATTGATGCACAGACAATCTTGGCTGGATACTGGGCTAATCCACACCTTCTCACTTTGATACATATACTTATCACTGCAGTTTTGTATAAACCTGTGACTATTAACTTCATATAAATTCCTAGAAGCAAAATTGCTGGACCAAAAGGGTTGCATGGCTCCATTAGCAGTATGGGACACCCACCACTCAGACCTCTCCCTACATTAGGTTTGATAGCCAAACAAAAAAATGGCTTCTGTAAACTGTTCCCTTAGCATTTCTTTGATTATTGATAAAGTTGAATATTTTGCTTATTTATTTTTACTTGCATTTCTGTTTTTGTGAATTGTTTTTATGTCTTTTGACTTTTATGAAAAAATTTTGTATAACTTTTTTAACTTTTTTGTCTTTTAACCTTTTTAAAGTAGCGATCTGCCAGTTATTTATACTATATATTATGTATATTGTATTTTATATAACATAAAACTTATATAGTCACATATCAAATAATTAAGGATATTAATGTGTTTTTATTATGTAGTTTTATTTCAGTTTTTATGACAATGTTGTCACTGTCATTTCTTGTGCTTTTTTCCACATGCATCGTTTTAAATCTCCTGTCGCCAAATCTATCAGACTTCCCTTTTGTGGTCTCTGCCTCTTGATCAGAATGATTAATTCCCCCTCACTTTCTTTTGAGCACTTACTCTTTTGGACACTATGTTCTAAGTGTTTTCATGTATCAATTCATTTTATCCTCACAACAACCCATTCTACTGATGAGAAAACTGAAATATGGAAAAATTAAGCTCTATAAATATTGGTTAAGTTTCAATAGTTTACAATATTATTATTTTATTTCTTAATGCATATGGTTTTTTAATATGTGGCTTGAGGTAAGAATCTAACTATTGAAAAACTGAGAAATGTTTTAAAACCTCTGATGTGACCTACCTTTTTATTATATAACAAAATTTATATGTAACCACTTGCACCCCTTTATACATATCAATTCACTAATTACACTGAATGTTTTATGCACCCCCCCCATATGTGGTTTTCTAACTTCTGATCAGTAATTTATGTTTAGTGCATTTTAACATGCTTTTTCAAGGAGACTACTTGGCTATCTGTACTCTGCAAGTGTATCATTTTTAGTTCTGACAGAAGGTGAGTGGTAAAGCCACTTTTACAGCTGTGGGAAGCCACAGAGAACATACAGATTTGCCAGCAAATGCTCCCAAATAGTAACAGACTGAAAAGTAATGGAAAAGGTTTGAAGTGGGGATATTGTAACAGAGACAAATCAGAGCAAATAGCCGGAGGCCCAGAAAGCACATTTCACACACAGCCAGGGGGCTGGGAGTGGAAGAAGAAATATTAACATCTTTGGTATAGAAAAGATACTGCCAGAAGAAAGAATCTTTTACCATAGAGAAAAAAGAAATTTTCACAAAGGTATAAGAATTGTTTTTGTTTGTTTTTTGTTTTTTTTTTTAAGAGGGAAAGTGTGATGACCTTGAAGAAAGTACATAGAAATACAATTCACAGAGAAAGGGCTCTAGGCCAGGTGAAAAGACACAGAGAGATCTTCAACAAAAGTTCATAAAGCAGCTGAATAAAAAGGGAGTTTTCCGAGGTTGGATGATAATTGTCCATGTCTTCAATGCGATTCTGAAAGATCCGCAGGGATAGTCCAGTTAAAGAGCCGTTCCCACCAACATCCATAGAGATGGGCAGCCTCTGAGCAATAAGGGACAGGAGCCAGGCCTCACTAACAATCATGTATGCACTTTGGGACAAGCTGTCTGAACATCTCTGTGCCTCAGTGTCCTAACCTGTAAAATGCAAGGCTAACCATTCCATATGTACCTGCCACCCAGGATGCATAACATTTCTGGGGAAGTCATAGGACTGCACTGTACATGCAAGCAAAGCAGGAGTGAGTCAGGTCCCGCTTGGCTGCAGATGACCTTGAGGACTCATTAATTAAATTCCCCATTTTGAGCACAGTTTGAAATTTTTATGACAAATGAGAGGTATGCATTTAAAAAAGTATAGAAGTAATTTAACATATGGCTTTTTAGGGCTCTTAGCATCTAAGTTTTATTGCAATATTATAAAATGCAATTAGTTTTATTTCAAAACAGTGAGCTATAAAGATATAAATAGTACTCTCTTAATTATTAGATCAGGCTTATATACATTTCAACAATCATGAGTTTTTAGTTTGCTAAATGAAGAAGGGAAATAGGGGTTTCTCTTGCCCCCGGAAATCTTGCTGCTTATTTGCCTACAGCTCCTCTTGTCACCTTTTAGATCTCTAGGGAGCTTCCCCACCCCCTCAGAAACTTCTGATGCCTTTTCTGCATCAACACCTTCCTTTAGGCCTGTCCTGCCAATAATGGCCAGCTTCTCATCTCTGTGTCACTACACAGCACAAAGTGTTGAAGAAATGAAAAATGACTATCTGATTGAACACTGTCCAAACACACATACAATTATTATTTAATAAAGGCAGATTTTTCTAACTGAACCTTGCCAAAAAGATGCAGATTTCTCAAATGCAGTGGACTACTTTTTTTTTTTTCAGCAACCAACCTCCACCCCAGTGATTTTTATACCCACTCAAAGTTAAGAATCACTAACCTAGAAATGTGTCCACAGTAGAGCCTATAGAACAAAGAGTTTTTATTTCTGTCCATTGCCCGGAGTTGTGGAGGAAGGTAGAAGCCTGAACCGTGACACTCCTAACTGGCCCTTGGTATGTGTGGCATACAATTATTATCAATTTAATACATAATTCATAGCTATTTGGAAGAATTCAAACAAGTGTCTGAGAAATTGACAAGTCTATTTGAAGCCACTTTCTCTTATTTATGAGTGAACATAAGTCATCCCCTCTCCATTGACTTTTCCACATCAGGAGGAAAGCCTGGGAAGTAGAAAATAAAAGATTCCAATTGTACACACTTTTGGCTGTGACTCTTGATATGAAAAGTGGTATCTGACCACCACACACTGAAAGCTAATTTTTTTAATGTAAATTACATGGAACAAGAAGATTCTCTCATCATTCTTATATAGCACAGTTTTTACTATTTACTAGTTAGGAAATAACAAATTTCTCTCTCCACATTTGAAGTGTCCTGCTTAACATTTAAGGGATTTTATGCAATATGTACATATTTACTCTCAATCAATTGAAAAGTAGCCAGAACAGAGACTTGAAATGGTTAATACATATCTGAAAATGTTCTCAACTTCCCTCATCAATAATCTGAGTTTTGCAAGTTTTGAAAACTGCACTGTACTTTTTTTGCATTAAATTTGAAAACATCAAATTGGCAGACTGAACTCTCAAAGATCAAACTGTCCAGTACAAGGGTGTGTGAGAAGGAGCATGACATTATTCTCTTTATCTAAAGGACAGACATAACACACATCTATTGCTTGATTCATCTCAGGTTGTTCTTATTGCATTTCATGATGATTTTTGTGTTGTTCTTGTTGCCTACAGAACTATTCTCTCCTTGACATGAGGCCACCACCACCTGCAATGATCACTTTAAACAATTCTGTCTACTGGCAGGAATTTGAAGATACCTGTGTCTATGAGTGTCTGGATGGCAAAGACTGTCAGAGCTTCTTCTGCTGCTATGAAGAATGCAAATCAGGATCTTGGAGGAAAGGGCGTATCCACATAGACATCTTGGAGCTGGACTCATATTCCCGGGTCTTTTTCCCTACATCGTTCCTGCTCTTCAATTTGGTCTATTGGGTTGGATACCTGTATCTCTAAATGTTACTGTAGTGATGAGTGAAGAGCACTAGGTTTCCCTCTTTACCTTTCACCCTCCCCAGACCAGTAGTGACCAACTGGAGTAAGAAGAAAGGACACTGCTCAATTTATCTGAAGTTATACATTAACTATGAGCAGTACAGGAGTACATGGCAAATATTTCTATTATGTATTTCACACTCACACACACGCGTGCTCACACACACACACACACACACATTAATTGAGTTTCAAAGTGATATTCTTGCTAATCCCTTATTGAATCTGTAGCGTGGTAATGTCTATGAATGGTTTCAGATATTGGAAGCAATTGCCAATTACCGTTGCCAAGAAATCTGTAAAACGTGAAAGCAAATATCCGAGAAGCTCTCTCTTGGGCCAAGACTCCCCTTCTATAACTTGCCTTTGCAGCCCTTGGAGGTACCAGTGCCCACACTCGTGGAGTCACTGCTTGCTGGGACACGCTCATGCTGACCTCAGCCCCACATTTCCAGGCAGTCTGAGTTCAAGCGTGAACTGCAATGAGTTTTGACCCGGTTTCCTCTCCTGTGGCTTCATTTACTCTGGTACCATCATTGTTACCTAGCATTCCTTTATCAAATAATTCACCCTAGGCTTGGCAAGGGTATATTTGCATCATCCACAAGTTTCCAGTTGAGAAAAAAATATGATTTTCAAAATTCTCATGTTGCTGAATTCAGTGATGTTGATTGTCTCTGAACATCAGTTACTTCTTTATTCCAAAATACTGAGAATCAGCAGTACATTTAACTTTGGGTTCTGGGACTAGTTCAGCTGGAGTTCAACATTTTACCTTAGTTGTGTCTTACTAGACCAAAATACAACCCCAGAGTATGGGTTTTGCTTACGTTATGCTATTACAGGGTCAGTGATTATCTTCATCTTGCAAAGACAGATATATACCATTCACAAGACTTTGTCTTGAAAATATTTTCCAGAGTGTGAAAGAAATGTAGATAGAATTTAGAAATATCTTAGGGAATATTAACTTTCAAGTCAAATCAACCTTAGTTGCAAAAACAAGGGCAATGGCTATCATCAATGATATATTTTGATGAACAAAAATTATTTTATACTTTGAAATATGAATATGTAGCAAGATCCCAAAGAAAAAAAATGCCCTGAAATTATTACTCTTTTGATATTTTTATAACACAAAACTAACGTGCTTCTTGATGTTAGTTCGTTGTTATAACTGGGTGCCAGTATGTACTTCACAAGACTCTTCAGAGGTTTCCCACCATTTGTAGGAAAAAGGCCTACCAGTTCATTAATAATGCTTTGGCATTATTAAAATTTTGGTACTAAAATTTTGGTACCAGTAGCTCTGTGCTTCTCACTTTTCTCACCCAGAAAACTGAATTAATTTTATTGGAAACCATAAAATTTTATTTTAATTATCTATTGTAAATATAATTATTACTCAGCAAAAAAGGTAAAATAATATAGAGAGAGAATATACAAAAGTACTGATTTCACACAATTTATTGGATGCAGACCAGATAGAGAGGCTAGAAAAGTAAAATTAAATGTACCTGTTTATTTTATGAACATCATTCATATCAAGTGAATGCAAATATATTGAGATACAATCACCCAGCTTTCAAGGACTGAGTCCATATATAGTGTGAGATATTCAAGCCCATTGATTTTCTTCTTGTCAACTTCCTGCCTTTTGATTTGATAATTGCTACATAGGCCACAAGCCAATTGGGTTCTAGCTAGCAAATTCAGCTTAAAACATAAAATAACAATAAATATTTGTGGAGAAATAGGTTGAACCTATTGGCTTAATAAAATTTCTACTCTATTGGACAATTTCACCTTCTAGCATCCTTGCTCTGTCTCTTACGCATAAACCACCCTCCTACACCTGGCAGTGATGGTCTGGAGGCACCATGACCAAAGGAATTGCTCCATGTCCCACCAAAGCACTGAGAACCCATGGAAGGTGGCCCAAGGTCAGTCTTCTTCAAACATAATTTTCAACTTTATGAATTTATAATATCTAAATATGATATGAATTTATAAATCTAAACATGAAGGATTTCAACCTGTTATGTCTCTTAAAAAGTTCTAGAGGGAAATGAATTTTCTAGTGAAACTATTCTGGAAGAAAAATAACCTAAGAACACTTTTATAACATAAGTTTGGTCCAATTTTACCTTAAAAATTTTTTTAATGCTTCTTGTTTCAAAGCCACTCAATATTCAGGCGGGGATCATTGGCAACTACTATATATATATATATATATATATATATATATATATATATATATATATATATATGATCAATGACCTGTTTTCTGAATCCAACCATTCCTTTCTCCCTGACCTCAGTCATTCTGCTGATCTAAACATACTAGTTTATCATTCATTTTCCATGAAGAGAAACTTTCATCTCAAGAGAGTCTAATAGATGTTTACTCACAAGGTGTAAAATACATTCCTGCACAAACAGCAATCTACCCACAGTAGGTTCTGACTAAAAAGAACTCAAACATCCCCTTAGAACACATTAATGTCAGTTTCTCTGCAAGATTCCCTGTTCAAGTTCTCTTTATCAATTTCAACTCCTGAAATGAGCCTTCAGTCCACAATACAGGAGGGTGGCATGTACCTCATGCAGATGCAGAATTTAGGGGCTTGCCTATTAAGTATGTATGAGTTTACCTTTTGGAGGAAGGAAGAGAGGAGGCATAAGAAGAATGTGAGGGAAATGTATCACTCTTAAAGTGAAGAATTCTTTAGAAGGAGAAGAATTCTTTAGAAGGAGAAGAATTCTCCTTCACCAGTATGCTTGGTTAGTAGGGTTGTGCGAGGTGTACAGATGTAAGACTGTTCTGCACAGACCCGGCACCCTTACAGCTCTGCCCAGCTTGCTTTGCATTTAGACTTGTGAAATGTTTTTGTGTTTTTGTGAAGCTGGTGGGGAAGTTGTCTGAGTGACTGGTATTCTAAAGGTGCTACTGTGTTCCTTACTTTCAGAAATACTGTAAACTGGAGAAATGAGAGTTCTGTATTTTGAAAAGGATTTCTAATTTCTTACCACTGTGGATCATACTTACAACTGTGACTGTCTCTCCTTTAAGCTGCATCCAGGCTGAGAGGTAATGAGAAGGCATTTCACATAAATGGAATTAGATAAAAATGCCTCTTCAGAGCCTAGAAAACACAGTTTGTACAAAGTCTTAACACCAATGATCAGAGGAGAGAGATTCTCAGGTACTGGACAGAGAAGGAAAATGTTATTATAATTTACTCTGGACCCAGCCAATACTGCCCCCAATTTGCCCAACATATGCCTTACAATAACACATAAAGCTTAAATCATACCATACACATCTTATCATTTTTTTCCATTTCCTGTGATTACATATATTTCATGCCAGGTTTTTGTTTGTTTGTTTGTTAATGAATGGATAGAGACAAGACTTTCATTTTTTTATGTGCCAAGCAGTCTTATCCTTACTTATATATCAGATCTGTTAAGAACACAGTTTTTGTGGCTTCAATTGGAAAAATGCTTGTCCTCCATGACAAAGTATTTTCAGGCTACATAAGGGAAATTGGAGCCAATCTAAAAGTCAGTGACATAATGATTATGATGGGATATGAGTGTCCACATAGAACCTTCACACCAAGTCTTTTTACCTGGCCATAGCTTGCTGCAGTAAAAGTGTCTAGACATATTTTTTGCTGCTCTGCAAAATATCACACTCTGCAAGCAAAGGTGGGTAATTGACAACCCCATTTTGCATTAAAAATACTTGATACAACTAGAAAGCAACGGGGCACTCTTTATCTAAAGGGCTAGAAAATAACACAAACAAAACCTCTTCATCCTTAATCATTTTTATCTCAGCTACCGATAACCTAAAACTTTCTGTGATTTACTTTGGAAACTTGAAGAATTATAACTGGTTTCCAACTATTATACTTCTCACTATATGAGATCAATGTTCTTGAGACACAAAGCACTTTGAAATCTCTCCATAATCTTGCAATTGCCTGCTTTTTCTCAGTTTATGAACTATATACATATGAAGTTTCATTCTAGATTTCTGTAAAAAAGAAAAGTTAGTGAATGACTTGGGATAAACATAGTCAGGTATAAATATACAATGAGATGTTTATGTTTAGTATTGGGCTTCAGAACACTATTGTTTTTAAAATATTCAGAGAGGGGTCTGGAAATAAGGAAGGAAGGGAAACAATCTGCAAATACACTGTCATTGTGAAATTCACAATTTTCTCTTGAGTCCCCTTCAAATTGTCCCAAATTGAGGAAGTGTGCAATCTGTACATATTTCTTTCTCTCAAATTTGCCTGTAGGAAACCTTCAGGTTCACATGGTTTAGAAGTACCTCCACATTGTGTAATAACATCCAAAGAACCAAAAAAGAACAGTTTGGGCTAAATGAAAAATCCCTTCATATATTAATTCTTGACTTACTTTTTACTTAAAAATAAATTTCTATCATTATAAGGAGAAAACATGTATATGGTAAGATAACAGGATAACAACCTAGCCATTCATATCTCTGGGAGAATTAAAAACTTGGCTTTTTTTAAGTGTCTGATAGTCTTTTAAGACTAAAGACAAGAGTATTTTCACTCCTCCTTTTAAAATTTCTTCTGATTACAAGTTAGCAATTCCAGGCTATAAGCCTGATCTTGTTCTAGTAAAGTCAAAAGAAAGAATGTCCCCTACCATTTTTTTTTCCAAAATGCCCTTTAGTTAAATGATGCTTTGGTTTTTAATGTTGTCAATAAAATACCTTAAGCCTCTTATTACTCTGCTCACATAAAAAACAAATTTTAGACTAGTTTAAATCAGTGCTAAAATTAGTTAAACAGTCATTAACAAGTTTTCAATGTTTTAAACTATCCAAGTAGGTTTTTCAGATAGTTTAACATAGGAACACAAGCTAGAAAATTAGGAAGACAAAACACACAGAAGTGCGCATACACACACACACACACACACACACTTGTGCACACATGCTCATACACACTCCCGTACACACACATACACATACACATACACAAAGCAAACACTGCTTGAATGCAACATGCAGGTAATTGAAGGAAATATAAATTGTTGTACTTGAATTATTCAGATAATGACCTACTTTCACCACTTCCCTTTTCGAATTTGTAACCACAACACAGTTTTCCCAGCCAGGTGGACCAGCTCCACAAAGTGAGGGTGATAATGGTTCCTGCAGGGAAGGAAGGTCCTTTATGTCTGTTGAAAAGTTTAAACTCAACAGATTGGAAAGAATAGTGAAGATTGATTGTTGATAATGAAATCCCCCAGATGTAGAAGGTAGCTGCTATCTTTTCCTCTTTTGTAGTTGTTTGGAGTTTCTTCTTTGGTTTTCCCCTAATGAGTTATTCACGAAAAGATTAAAGTTCCCAACTTCCATTGAAACGTAGAAGACCTAACTCGGTTAGACTGACTTTCAGGAACAAATGATAAGTACTTTGATTTGGTTAGAATTTATTACAATAGTTTTTATTATGTACTGTTCATATTTATAGGAGGAGAAGTTTGAGGGGGTCAGTTTGTCAACTGAGTGAAAGCCCGTCAATGTATAGAACAAGAATTTAGTCACTTTGATGGGGAGATCAGACCACCCCATCCTCTATCTAGCCATTACTATCCCCACCAATCCATCTACTATTTAGTTAACATGCCTTGTTCATTTAGTTCCTGAACTGGTTAGTGCAGGGTAGCCCTGGAATCCTCAAAAAAAAATTAAAAAGAAAAGAAAAAACAGAAACAAAAACAAAAACAAACCTGCATTCTGCAGTAAGTTTCAATCCAATTGCAAGATAAGTAATGACAGAAAATTCACATAATTTTCTGACTTGATTTTCAAATTGTGAGCCACATGGTATAATATTTTAGAAGAAACAAACTGTCACCATCATCATCATCATCACCATCACCATCACCACCATCATCACCATCACCACCATTATCATCTATACCATTTTTTTTGTTCCATACTAGTCCTTACCATTGATCCAAAACAAATGTTTAATGTTTTTTCCAAATCATAATGAAATTATAGCTTAATTAAGAAGAAAATGGATGTTTCATTTTAGTTTAAATATTAAATACACAGATCATAGTTTAAAATGTTGTTTTCTTAAAACATTTCCATAACTTCCCTGTGTCCCTTCAGTTCTGTCTACCCTTCTTCAAACAAAATTTGCAATAATTCCTTAGGGGAACACTTTACCTACTTTTATTTATTGGTTTCTTCTGGGTTTTGTGTCTCACTTGACTTTTCTTATTCTTTTTCATGAAGATAACATATGTATTGGCTAAGAACTTTTCCCCCTAAAATGGATGCATCTGTGGACACCACAGATTTTCTTAACCCAAAAGGAAAATCAATATGCTTCATATTGTACAATTTGGGTCTGGGCTTTGATTCCCCCTAATCAGTCTTGAGATTTTTACTTTGAGATAGAAATAGACACAGGCAAATAATATTGATTACATTTAGAGTGTTTACTATTATAATTACCTGTTTAGAATAACTATGAAAACATTGTAAAAGATATTTCCTATTATTCTTGATCTTCAAAATGACTAATTTTGTGCTAGTGAACAATGTTTACATGCATATATTTGTACTACTACATGACATGTTTTTCTTTACAAGCAGCTCCTGGATTGAGTGAAAGGGTCATTCTTCATGAGTGCATTTTCTATGGAAGACTTCAGAAGAGTAATAATTTTCAGGGATTGGGCCTGGGTTGTTTTGTAAGAAACAAAGGGCCATCTTGTGTTCACCTGCAGTGATGTGTGTATTTGTGTATGTATGTACAGTGGAAAAACTGGAACAACTTATTAATATGTGTATTACTCTACCCATCACCCCAAATGTAGTTGAAACAAGTAGAAAGGACCACAGTTTCCTAGTGGTAGTGTATTAGCTTACTAAGTGTTTAGTTAAGGAAAAAGGAGTGTGGGGGAGAGAGAGAGGGAGAGAGAGAAACTCATAATCTCTACATTTTCTGGAAATGTGGGACCACATTCTCTCTTAAAAAAAAAATTAAATACATCATCAGAAGTTTGTTCTGAGTTCAAACAAGCCTGTCTCCTACTAAGAACACCTGATCATATTTTTTACTTGGGTGCAAGTATGAGTGATTACTTGGTCATTTGTGCAGGTGGTCAGTACCACCTGATAGCTGGAAGTAGTTCTCAAGACATAGGTGGCAAATAGATGTCCTCATACTTGTTTAAGACACAGCTTTCCAGTACAGTGTGATTAAGCGTCCATCAGGTCTAGTGTGAACAATGCGATATAGGAATTAGCCATAGTGCATGGACTGCCCTCTCTTTTTGAAGCTTGTGTAGAAAGTTAAACCATCTTAAGCCCTGGGAGATGCCCAGCAGAAAGGAAGGGCAAAAGCCGGGGGTCTGCTCTCTGCCTCAATAGAATCCTTCCTGCTTGTGAAGCCATCCCACTCAGTTGGGAGGACAGTAGAGGGATTCCAGAGTCTTAGAGTATCTTGGAAACAGCTCTGAGCACAGTGCCGATGAGGTTGGCCCCAAGAAGGTGTCCACCCTGCTTAAGTGGGTGCACCCACCTGTCTCCAGCAAGTGGGCCAAGGACCAGGCCAGGGCCCTGCCCTCACCAAGTGGCCTCCAACAACTCCTGCTCCCCTATCATCACACAAGGGCCTAGAAGCCCTGACTCCCAGTCTTCGGGCCATCTTGGACTGTTCTCCAAGGTCCCAAGATGGTAATGAGGTCCCATTGTCCTCCTCCCCTCTGTCAAGGACGTAACTCCCGCTAATCATGGAGCTCAGCTCGTGGTGTCCTAGTGAAACGAGGGCGCACTAGCGCCCAACGTGCCTTGGCGACACGGGCGGCACCACGGCCCGCTTCGCGCGTCTGGTCCTGCCGCACCCTCTAGGCCCCCCTGCCCTGGGCCAGCTGGACCTGGTGGCTGGGCCACCCTCTGTATTTGTATTTGGATTCCTACGTTTGTACTTCTAATACAAATAAATGCACATGTTGTCAAAAATACTTGAGCCAGGAATGAGCATTTTTCTGGTTTGGGGTGGCCTATGAAGAAGCTTGGGAAAGGCAGGCTGGGGTGGAGATCAAGGGTGCAGTTTTATACGTGGGTCCTGCCCATCAGAGGGGCATGGCAACAACTGCTCTTTTTGGAGGCTCAGCTCCCTGCTCAGCCCCACACAAGGACAGATTCTGCAAATGTTGAAGGGGAGGAGGTTAATTGTCTTCTCTGGCAGAAAGTTTATAAGAGGACAGTGTCCAAAGGAACACTTCCATTCCTGCCAAAGCCCATGAACAAGGATTTCGAGCCCATCCTTGGAGAACAGGAGGCCCCACTCCAGCCACGCCAAGGCAGCTGGTGCCAGCCTCCAGGGCCTCACTTGCAGCTCAGAAATGGATTAAATAGTGTGGGCAGGGATCATACACCTTCTATGCTTCTGGAAAGGAGGGCTGGCCACCTCTAATGTCCAAATACTGGCTCTGGGGAAAGGTATCGCATCCCCACACTAAGTAAAGGCAGACCTTCACAAACAAAAACCACAAACCAATTACAACTGCCAACACTACAGGCTGACAGAAAATTTATTCTCTAATCCATTTGAACACACAAAATCCATTTGAACACACAAAATCCATTTGAGCACATATTACTAAAAATGAACAACCCCAGATCCTCTAGCACAACTTCAACAAGACTGGACTCTTTAACAAGATGACTCTACTTCTTCTCAGATGGGCAGTGTGCTGGTGGAAGGTAGGGAGAGGCTATGAGACATTTTCTACCACCTTTGCATGTTTCTATCTCTGCTCTCAGTCCTAACAAAGGACTCAAAATGTGACATTATGTTTTCAGAAGTTGATTAGGCTTCTCCAAGATATCTAGTCTGGTGTTTTCAGCAACTACTTCTATCTGTGCTTAAACACTGGTGAACATTTCATGTTCATTAATTGCTTCCTCTTACTAGAATTGTCACATTCTCTCTGGTCTGTGGCCAAAGTTGCAGGCCCCTTTTGAGGTAAATTATAACAACAGCTGTCATGTATGTCATGTATGTACTATAAGAACTTTGCACACATTGAATCACTCAGTCCTTCCAGCACCCTGAGAAGGAGATACTGTTTTTGTCACCATTTTGCTGATAAGACAACTGATATATGGGTTAAAATAACTTGCCCAATGCTATAAACCTAGAAAAATGCAGATGAAGGATTTAAAGACTAGAAATGTGACTTTGAGCACTTCAAAGCTCCTGTGCTTAGCGGCTACATGCTGCTAGTTGGTGTCTTGAAAACCTTGATATTATGGAGTGAACTTCTGAGACAGTTCTTTTACTGCAGAAGCCATTCACTTTTTAATTAACTTAAACACACTTGTTTGGAAAAGAACATCTCTTTCAAAGGGGCATCTAAAGAATGTGTTAAAATAGCACACTGAGATGATCTGTACTTAGTAGGGATCCAATAAAAGCAACTCTCAACTAAAAAATAATACATAGAATATTCATTCACTTGATTGCTTGACTTATAAATTAAGAAGAGAGTTCATGCTCAGGCGCTAAAGCTACCAGATGCAGAACTAGATCTCTAGATAAAAGAGAGACTACCTAAAGTCTCAAGATTGGGGACCCTGAGACTTGGAGTGTCATGTTTAAACTTCTCACTTCACACCAAATGTTTTTCTGGAAAACCTTTCAATGACTTTCCCTGGGCCATTAGCCTCATTGGTCCAGACCCAAAGCCAAGTGTCATCCAAGCATAGGCCAGAAGAAGTGCTTCAGGTCTGTTCCAACGGGAGATGGCAGATACAGCATTTTAGATATTTGTATTGAGGGTATACTGGAAAGCCTGCCTGGAAGTTATTTTAAGGGTTTTAGAACTAGAAAAGACTGGCTGGATGCATTTATATATGAAGGAATTAAATAGCACCACCAATTCATTTTTTAAGGTTAATGATGAACCAATCAAAAAAATTACTATTTAAACCTGGATTCATAGTGGTATTCAGCCAAAGAAATTGAGATGCTTGCACTTCTTTGATGTACTGTAGAGGAAAAGCCTAAGTCTTTGGGAGGTGGGGATGTTGGAATGAGTCTATCATGTGCAATTAATCCATCCACCATCTAACCACAAATAGGGACACTCAGGGATAACTCCCTCAACTAGAGGCTGAGAAAGCCATCAGTGAGGGAATCTCAGCACCCATGAAAGCTCAGGGGAGGCTGCAGATGATGGGAATGTGCTACCATGGACCTGAGATCCCAGTTTCAGTTGAAATTATTAAGGCATGAAGTAGCAGGGCCAGGTGGTATGACTTAACCTTCAGAGGCAGTGGATTTAATGAACATAATAATCCCTAGGAATGGAGAACATGTCAATCCACAAACATCCGAGGCAGTGGCTAACTGATGCCAAAGTCTATAGGAATGACATAGATGCAAAGCCTACAAAGGCATTGCTTAATGTATATACTCAAGGAAGTTCTAGGGAAAGCAGGGAAAAACTCATGTTGGCATAATGAAAGTTCATGGACCCTTACTGCAGCCCCAGGTTTAAGCTGATTCACAAAGTCAGAGTCCAATTGTGGAGCATGAACCACATGTTCATCATCACTAGCCATCAGGGAGAGTCAAATCAAAACCACCTTGAGACACCACCTTACACTGGTAAGAATGGCTAAAAGTATATCCTGAGGTTCTTCCTCCAAGGATTTCCCAGAGAAATGGAGCTATTCACCAGGGTGACTGTGTCAGGAGAAAAGGGAAATAATCAGAATTTCTAGAGTTATTTGATATTGGGTATGAATTTTAAAAATGCCCTGAGAACACAAAATGACACTAGGTCCAAGGTCAGAGTGGGGCTATGCAAGTCAGGGCATAAACAATCTTTCATCTTTCTCTTTGCTTATGTCTGTACTTCAGGAGCCCAGAGGACTAAGGCTCTTAATGTGTAATACAAGTACACATACTGTAAATTTGATAGAATCTTCAAACATTTGTTCTTTGAAGACTGAGAGACATAAGCTTTAAGAAAAATAATTCTAGGGACACATGGGTGGCTCAGTCAGTTAAGCAACCGACTCTTGGTTTTGGCTCAGGCCAGGTCTCAGGGTGGTGGAATCAAGCCTGGAGTTGGCTACATGTCCAGTGTGGAGTGTGGGGAGATTCTCTCTCCCTCTCTGCCCACCCCACCTCAAGCTCTCTCTCAAATAAATAAATAAATAAAAGAAAAAGCATTCTACATGCAAAGTGTTTACCAGTGAAGTTACAGCTAAACCTTGCCAAATGAAACATGTTGGTATTTAAAGGAAGGAAAATCAGACTACAAAAGTAACCAAGATGTAGCTTCTCATGTGACAAAAACAGTCATTTTCATTTTTTTAAAGACTTATTTATTTAGAAGAGTGAGAAAGACAGCATGAGTGGGAGGGGCAGAGGGAAAGGGAGAGAGAATATCAAGCAGACTCTACACTGAACATAGAGCCCAACTCAGGGTTCAATCTTAGGACTCTGAAATCATGTAGTGAGCCAAAACCAAGAGTCCGACTGCATGACCCACACACCCAAAAATCAATCATTTTCTACCATGGTTAACATAATATGAACAAAGGATATCACATATCTTTAAACATCAGGAATATAAAATTCAGGGACAAGTGTGTTCTTATTAAATCCATAACAAAAAAGCTTATGGCTTTATTTGTTTGAGGCAGTTGAGATAGGAGACAAAGTGCCTTTTCCTTTCTCACTGTGTTCCACACAATGTTCCCCATGATGCAGAAGAGGTTGCCAGTTTGCCTCCACATTTGCTGACCTATGGAGTGAGGACTAGTACAATATGAAGGTCAAGTGGAAGCTGGCCTAACTGCCCTAATTTACCAAAATAGTAAACCCAAAATATTTCCATAACCCTGGAGGAGTTTCAGTCTCCTTCCATCTAAGATGCAAAATATGGAGGAGAAATGAGTCTACCACCCCTCTGTAACTTGCACATGCATCTGGTACAAAAGCTAAACAGACCTTAGAGAATGACTTTTTGTAATAAGTGAGTTTGGAGTTTATTATAAAATGAATCAAGTTATGATGCCATTCACAGAGACTATTCCAGGTGTGATATATTTTCTGGAGCAAATGAACAAAGTCCCTGGAAGTTAGTGTGCAGCTACTGACCCACCAAATGTTTTGATTTTAGTCCCAATTAATAGACAAAATAAAAAAGGATTGGCTTTCACTGGCAATGGCCATTAATACACTTTGACAATGTAAACTCATGTGTTTCTATCGTAATATATCCAGCCCAGAGGGACCTTAATTATCTTGATAGCCACAGAGCATTATACTAATCCATTTCAATGAATTCAAAATCATTTAGGTCTTTCAAATGGCAGAATTAAGGATTCTAGATGCTTTAGAGTCTGATAAATTCTGGAGAAGCCCAGGATCCCACTGTATGAACAACTTTCCTAGGAGCCAACTGATCCTGGCCATGTCTAGGTAGTTCTTCTACATTTAAGGACAAATTGTTCCATTTTCAGTCACCCACAATAAATGAATAAATGTTTGATACATCTCTTTGGATTTTGGAAGCAATATATAAAACATGTAGTTATAACATTTTGATGTATTTATTGCATAGCCCATAAAGCCAAAAATTTGGGGTAGAACTCATAGCAAAAGAAGTACTCGAAGCAGGCCCTAGGTAGGTACAGGTTGAAGTGAACAGGAGAACTTGTGACTCAGCAGAGCCAATGTTATTTAAGGTATCTGCAACAAACAGGGATGTTGTGTGGAATCTCTGACAGGCTGTAATAGGAAAATTATCATGCCTATGCCTTGAGTTTTGGAACAAAGACTTGTGCCCCTCTTTGACAACCATTTTCCATTCCAATAGCATTTTCTGGTTTACCATTGTGCTTGTGGAGACTTAATGGCTGATTGTGACTTGCCAAGGCAGATATGTGGCCTGATATGACCATCATAAATGGAGATGCTATGTATGATACCATGCCCGAATGGAGGTGGAAAGCATAAGAAATTTTGCTTGAGCAGCAGGTACAGATTCTCATGGTATCAGGTCCATATTTAAGATAACCATGACAGAAGGGAAGGAGAACATGCATAAGCTCAAAAAAATAAACTTCCCTTCACCAAAAATGATCTGCCACCAATGAGTGTCCATGTGTTGCCAGAGGAGACCAATTCTATGCCTCTGATACAGAACCATTCCTTAGGGACACTAGCCATCCACCTGGCCAGTTCATTACATAGAACACATCCTTGTTCTAGTGGTGAGTGTTTTCCTCTTCATTGGAATAGATAAATAATTTTTATATGAATTTGCCTTTCCTACCAATATGGCCATGTACATATCTGCCCTCCTCATTCGTGGCCATAGAAGCCCACATAGCATCACCTCTCCTTTTCAGGCCGATTTCACTTGCCAGAACTTCAAGTGTTCTCATAGATTTATGAATGGCCTAGAAACAAATGCTCTTACTGGTGGCAAATGTTTAAATAGTAGTGGTATAATGGTATAATCAATGATAGAAAACACACCACAACTCCTCAGTCAGATAATCCACATTGCCTAATAACACTAGTCATAATTCATTGAGGACCAATGGGATAGAAATAAAAGGCAAAAGAAATGAACTGTCAGAGCAATTCAGATGTTAACAGACTCACAAAAAAGAGGGCTGCCAGATTTCTGGACACTCAACTTTAATCTGATTTGTCTGTCCCTCTCACCTTCTTCAGCTTGCCATGCAAGGTTTGAATAAAGCATAAATCTCCTAATATTAACACAATATGGAGCAGAAAATCCCTGCAATTGAGTGAAGTAGCAAAAAATGGGGCCAGCAGACACATGCATATACTTATGGAGAAGCAGCATCTGGCAAAAAGTATAGATCACCTGGTATCAGAAAGTTAAATTTTAAGAGTTTAACTCCTATACATTTTCCCCTGGGGGAAAAATAATTGAATAAACTAAGCAAGTAAGAAAATGCAAATTAGAGGATAATAATCTTCCATAAAAGAAAAG
Organism: Mellivora capensis; assembly: GCA_004024625.1. Classification (NCBI taxonomy): domain Eukaryota; kingdom Metazoa; phylum Chordata; class Mammalia; order Carnivora; family Mustelidae; genus Mellivora; species Mellivora capensis. The sequence continues at coordinate 102,379 of PISX010003041.1, forward strand.
CCTTTTTAAAGATAGGAAGTTTAAAAAGTCAGTCCTGTCCAATCCATTTTCCCCTTCCATCCACAAAGCCTATTTTGCCTAATACCTCATTTCTAAAAATTAGATGCTGATAAGCATGACACCTGTGGTTCCTGCTTAAGTTAGTTTCCTAAGTGCCCCCTTTGGAGGTTCTGACTTTATTAGGTCTGGAGTAGGATCCGGTATTCACCATATGCCTTTGTAAAGATTTTATCTAACTGAATTGGGAGGAGGTAATGTAGAAGAAACATTAGGGGGATGTGCTATCTGAATAAAGCTCTTTAGTTGTCCCCTTAGAATAGAAGGTGGATGCAAATCATAAATTAAATGGGTATATCTTTGAGGCTAAGTTTTTGTTTGTTTTTAGATTTTTAAATTTATTTTAGGGAGAGAGAGAGAGTGCACGCTCATTGTTAAGGGCAGAGGGAGAGGGAGAGAGAATCTCAAGCAGACTCCATGCTGAGGCCAGAGCCCCATGCGGGGTTCAATCTCACCACCCTGAGATCATGACCTGAGCCAAAATCAAGAGCCACCAACAGTAGATGCTCAACAGAGGGCGCCACCCAAATGCTCTAGGCTGAGAGGTATTTTTGAAATGATATTGAGGTAATAAATCTTCTCTGCAAGCAGTACAGTCCCAGAATTAAGTAGTCTGGCCTCAGACACTGAATTTGTCAAGGGAGGCTAATAGAACAAACTCTGAAATCTCAGCCTCCACATAATCAGAGCTTCCTTACTTCGCAGCCTAGACAGGCCAACAGAGGGATTCAGCCACATTCAACGTATGGAAATATACGTGGCTTCCCCTACATGGTTCTGCTCTTTGTTTCCACTTATTGAGTGGATGGGGAAGAGAGATGAGGCTCACAGGTGGCAGTTGTTTACGGGCTGGGTTGTCAAGTGGTACTTGTGCCATGAGGCAGAGCCAAAGTGCATGGCCACACCCAACTGACCACACAGGAGGCTGGGAAGTGTCCAGCAGTCTGTCCAGGAAGAAAGAGGGGGAGCTTGGAGTTTGGCCAGTGAGAGTCTCTGCTATGCAGGTAAATAGAAGTGAAAGTGGGGTGGGGAACCCTTGCAGTTCAAATACCAGCAAGCAATACTGGAAAACCCTGTAGCTGATCAATACACACAGCACGTGGTTTTTCGTGTGGCAGCAAATGCTGCAGCACCTGGATGCTTATAGAAATGCATCCTTGGACCCATCCCAGACCCACTGAAATAAATCTGCATTTATAGGCACCTTAAAATTGGAGAGGTACTGACTACTCTTGCCAAGTCGGAATTGTCTGTACATAGTTTAATCTTATGGTATCTTCAAAGGTCAGTGGAAATGAAAAGATTCTGATTCAGTTAAAGTTCACCAGACATCTCCACACATATTACTTCGAATTTAACAGCAATTAAAGTAATTATTTCATATGTGACAAAATGACACATTTCGTATTCAGATATATCAATTCCTGTGTATTTCTAGAGTTCTGAGCCCCAAGAACTATCATGTAAGAGCATATAGAATACATAAACATCAGAATTCATACAAGACAAACCTATTTATAGATATTTGAGATTGTGTGAGATAAAATTCAGATCAAATATCATCACTTCAATCACCTATGCCAAGAAAGCTGAGAAGCCTGAGTGACAACTATTACACTGATGGTCATTTGGGCAAAAACCCAGGGTTACTAAAAAGTTTGCATGGCTATGAGTACAGATGCAATCTACTTTTCACTGTATACCAAGTCCTACTAGGCAGCCACTGGCAGGCTACAGATCTGCATTATTTCTTTAGGCAAAAACCCTTCCGTCTGTCAAACATGAAGTGCACTGACAAACTCACTGTTGCCAGTGCAAGGCAGGAAATGAAGGCTCTACTCAGAGGAATGGGTGAAAATCATCCCAGAAGATAACAGAAAGTTATTCTGATATTTCAAATATCTTCCCTAGAGCAGGTTGTTTTGTATAATTTTAAAGTATACACTAAACATCTTTTCCAGAAAAAAATAAAATTTCACTACCTTGGATATTGTAATTCTCCCTTAAAAAACAAATATTGTAGAAAGAAGTCCCATGTGGGCAATACACATGAAGGTACAACAGGTAATAAGCATTTTCAGTCTTATTACCCAGTTTAATATAATCATATTTATGATTCTCAATGTTTCTTTTCCTATTTATTTTATTTGTGAACCACCAGGAAAAAGTCCACATAAGAAGGAAAAGAATAGAAATCCACTTTAGAAATGAAGCCAGCTAAGGCCACTAAACATACACCATGACCCAGTACCAAGGTGTTTCTCAGTAAATCAAAGGGCTTAGGTTTAGAGATCTCAAATATGTCTCCAAGCTCTCTAAAAATGTGAGTAGACAATCCTGTTGCATTTATAATATACCTGACCTGCCTTATTATATGCCCAAAATTGTCACCAGTTCATGGGTTCTATATTGGCAATGAGAAACAGATTCACCAATTTCAGTTCAGACCTTACAGAAGTCACAATACAAAGACATACATACCCCTTTGGGTTATTTTCCTGTAAATCATGGTTCAGTTTTATTTGAGAGTGGTGAGTCAAGGAGGAATTTCCAGCAGGATGGTTTTATAATAGATATTACGTATTGGTGAAATTTAGGTCTATTCTGTAAAAACAAGACAATTAGGACTTTTCTAATAATGTGGTAGTTTGAAAGATATTGAATGTATAATATTTAAAAGCAGAAAGTCATGCCAAGGTCTGAGTTTGTATTTTCCATACTGTCTTCTGTCAAGTCTTTGGTGTGTGGGGGAGAATCAGGGAACTATACCAGACAGTCTCCTTAGCCAGAGAGGTCCTAGGAAGGTTTTACACAACAGGCTTCTTTTAAGATAGGAAAATTGAAAACAAAGCTTAAAGTTTGAAAACCTTTGTTACTCTCTGAGTCTGCCTCTCATCCTTCCATTTGCCAGCGTGATGAAGATGGGAACAGCGTGGATGAAATGAGGTAACATGTGTGCAGTCTTCAGAATGGACCTCTGTGTGTGGAAAGTGTGTGGTGTAGGTCTGATGTCCTGGCTGCTGCTACTGGCATCATGAATGTTACTATGTCACAGTGTTATGCAGTTATCCAGAGTAAAGGCACTCTCCACAGGGGTATGGCTGTGAGAGCCATACCCCTGAGATTTTGGACACCATAGACCATTCTAAAATGTTCATCATTTCATTTCTTCTCCAAAGTTAAGAATTGGGGCAAACTAAAACACTAGGTAAAAATACTAGTTGCAGAATTTTGGATATACTGAATTCATTCACTTACTGAGATATTCTATACAGTTGTCCATAAAAGAAACAAATGTGAGCATGCTCTTATGTACATACACTCCTACATGCACACACACACACACACACACACGCACACACATAAGTATGTCTATCCTCTAGGCTTAGGAAAAAATGTTTTCTTTCTCTTTGCTTTCAAGTCAACTCAGTGGTAGAATTCAGACAATGATGAAGCCTGAGAACTACAAAAGAGCTCTTGGTATGGAATGACTCTACCCAAGCCCTTGTGTGAAATGATTTGACCAAACTCTAGCATGGTTTCTGGCAGCTTAAGGCCATGTCTGTTAGATGACTCTCCTTAAAATGCCTGCCTGAGAAGGTTCAGTGATGCCAGGATTTATTTTTTTAGCCAAATTTACTTATTTGTACCAGCTAAAACCTGGTATCAGCCAGATAAGCCCCTGTACCTTCTCTTAGAACAGTTACATTAGAAAGCTTCTCTGCCCTTTAAGATGTAACTCCTCCATTGCCAGAGCTATTTACTCAAGGACCTAAGAGCTGTATTGGTGATAACTGTTGATAATAATTTCTGATGATTGCTTCTATTTCCATGGTGTTAGCCGTGATCTCTCCCTTTTTATTCATAATTTTATTAATTTGGATCTTCTCTCTTTTCTTTTGGATTGGTTTGGCCAATGGTTTATTGATCTTACTGATCCTTTCAAAAAACCAGCTTCTAGTTTTGTTGATGTGTTCTACTGTATCTCTGGTTTCTATCTCATTGATCTCTGCTCTAATCTTGATTATTTCCCTTCTTGTGTGTGGGGTTAGCTTAGTTTGTTGTTGATTCTCCATTTCCTTAAGGTGTAAAGACATCTGGTATATCCTGGATTTTTCAATTTTTTTGAGAGAGGCTTCCATGGCTATGTATTTCCCCGTTAGGACTGCCTTTGCTGTATCCCATAGGTTTTGGACCGAAGTGTCATCATTCTCATTGGTTTCCATGAATTGTTTAAGTTCTTCTTTGATTTCCTGGTTGATCTAAACATTCTTAAGCAAGGTAGTCTTTATCTTCCAGGTGTTTGAATTCCTTCCGAACTTTTTCTTGTGGTTGAGGTCCAGTTTCAAAGCATTATGATCTGAGAATATGCAGGGAATAATCTCAATCTTTTGGTATCAGTTGACTCCTAATTTGTGACCCAGTATGTGGTCTATTCTGGAGAAAGTTCCATGTGCACTTGAAAAGAATGAGTATTCTGTTTTTGGGGGGTGGAATGTTCTGTATTTATCTATGAGGTCTATCTGGTCCAATGTGTCATTCAATGCTCTTGTTTCTTTATTGATTTTCTGCTTGGATGATCTGATTGTTACTAAGAGTGGCATGTTAAGCTCCCCTACTATTAGTGTATTCATATCAATATGACTGTCTATTTTGATTAACAGTTGTCTGATGTAGTTGGCTGCTCCCATATTGGGGGCATAAATATTTACAATTGTTAGATCTTCTTGGTGGATAGACTCTTTAAGAATGATGAAGTGTCCTTCTGTATCTCTGACTACAGTCTTTAGTTTAAAATCTAATTTATCTGTATTGGTGAAATGCACACATTCTAAGAGATTACTCTCTTCTTGCTCCCAGCCCCTGTGGGAGGGTATGGGCCAAACCATACCACTGCCTTTGATCATGAAGATATGAGAAGTGTGATTCTCTTCCAGATAAAAACCAGTTAATAAGCCCTGATGTCCTAGTCACATAGACTAAAACACTCCACACTTCTCATTGTCTATCCCCTAGCACACCCAGCCTTTAGAAAATCTTTGGCCTTTTGTTTTAGCAAAGTTGAGTTTATGTGATGCTCCATGGTTTGTCTATTGCAGTAGTTACTACTACACAAAACCTGCCATTACCAGCTTAAATAGTGTCCAGTTTTGTTTATCTTTGACAAATCTAATCTGTAAAAGCATCACAAATGTGGCATAGTTCAACTTTTTGTTATAGGTGATCTTCATATTTAAAGGAGTCTGCCATTAAGTATTGTAATGGAAATAAAACCATAAAAAATAAGTGAAGCCAGTTACTATAAAGGAATTGTGTAGTTTACTTAACTAGGAAAAGTTTAAACATCCCAGTATGTTTAGCATTACACAGCTCCAGGGTTTTCCCACTGGCCAGAAAAATATTAATGCAGAATTTTTATTACAATACAAATCAGAATTTATGTAGATATGTTCATTTTTTAAAGAGGTGGTAAGTAATCTTTTTTAAAAATAGTGTAAAACCATTGAGATCAGGAGACTACTTGTCCCCAGGCTCTCAGGGGTCTCTGCTTCTCTTGAAACCATGGGTGAAGACTGAGGATTGAGAAGCCCTGAGAGGAGGGCTCTGCTGTGGTGCAAAAACCACAAAACCCAAGAATTCTGGGTAGGGTAGGTTCCAGGTGGGCCTGTCTTTCCCAGGTACCAGGTGGGTAGCTGGGCAGAGCTGGGGGTCCAGAGCATGCATTTTCTAAAAGACATTTTCTAAAAGACTCCTCTAGCCCTGACAAAATGCTTTCCTGCATTGTACCACACACAAACTTGAAATAATTTGAAAGTGGCCAAAGACCTCTCAGCCTTATGCAGCTCTCCTGAAAGCACATTTCTCCCCCTTGCAACTCAGCTCTGGTTGTCCACCCCTACACTGGAGGGCAAACCCTGTGTTGGCACTGCTGGGCAGGCCCAAAACCTAAGGGCAGATAGTAGTACAAATTTCCTCCGTCCTGGCCCTCTTCCTTCTGCTGTCAGCACGGCCTGAGGGCAAAATTTCTTCTCAGCCAGTCCCCAGCTGGGCCACTGCACACTCGTGAACACAAGGGTCAATGTCAATGGCTTGCCTAGACCTATTCAATTAGCAGTAGGATCAGGGCTCAAGCCTACTCTTTTTTACTTCCAAATAATAAAAAAGATAAATTAAGGAGAAAAACTTATGTTTGTTTAGATCAATGTTATGACATTGCATACACTTGTCCATGTTTCATCTAGAGAATAAGCTTCACTCACTAGTGCATTTAAAACACCATTTCATTCAGGAGAAATAAAAATGAACACTGACATTCATACATAACTTTTTTTTATTCAATTATTTTATTTTTTATAAACATATAATGTATTTTTATCCTCGGGGATACAGGTCTGTGAATCACCAGGTTTACACACTTCACAGCACTCACCATAGCACATACCCTCCCCAATGTCCATAACCCCACCCTCCTCTCCCAACGCCCCTCCACCCAGCAACCCTCTGTTTGTTTTGTGAGATAAAGAGTCACTTATGGTTTGTCTCCCTCCCAATCCCATCTTGTTTCACTTATTCTTTTCCTACCCCCCAAACCCCCCACATTGCATCTCCACTTCCTCATATCAGGGAGATCATATGATAGTTGTCTTTCACTGATTGACTTATTTCGCTAAGCATAATACCCTCTAATTCCATCCACGTCGTCGCAAATGTCAAGATTTCATTTCTTTTGATGGCTGCATAGTATTCCACTGTATATATCTATACCATATCTTCTTTATCCATTCATCTGTTGATGGACATCTAGGTTCTTTCCAGAGTTTGGCTATTGTAGACATTGCTGCTATAAACATTCGGGTGCACGTGCCCCTTCAGATCACTACGTTTGTATCTTTAGGGTAAATACCCAGTAGTACAATTGCTGGATCATAGGGTAGCTCTATTTTCAACTTTTTGAGGAACCTCCATGCTGTTTTCCAGAGTGGTTGCACCAGCTTGCATTCCCACCAACAGTGTAGGAGGGTTCCCCTTTCTCCGCATCCTCACCAGCATCTGTCATTTCCTGACTTGTTAATTTTAGCCACTCTGACTGGTGTGAGGTGGTATCTCATTGTGGTTTTGATTTGTATTTCTCTGATGCTGAGTGATGTGGAGCACTTTTTCATGTGTCTGTTGGCCGTCTGGATGTCTTCTTTGCAGAAATGTCTGTTCATGTCCTCTGCACATTTCTTGATTGGATTATTTGTTCTTTGGGTGTTGAGTTTGCTAAGCTTTTTATAGATTTTGGATACTAGCCCTTTATCTGATATGTTGTATGCAAATATCTTCTCCCATTCTGTCAGTTGCCTTTTGGTTTTGTTAACTGTTTCCTTTGCTGTGCAAAAGCTTTTGATCTTGATGAAGTCCCAATAGTTCATTTTTGCCCTTGCTTCCCTTGCCTTTGGTGATGTTCCTAGGAAGAACATTTGGTGATGTTCCTAGAAGTTGCTGTGGCTGAGGTCAAAGCAGTTGCTGCCTGTGTTCTCCTCAAGGATTTTGATGGATTCCTTTCTCACATTGAGGTCCTTCATCCATTTTGAGTTTATTTTCCTATGTGGTGTAAGGAAATGGTCCAATTTCATTGTGGTGTAAGGAAATGGTCCAATTTCATTTTCTGCATGTGGTTGTCCAATTTTCCCCAACACCATTTGTTGAAGAGGCTGTCTTTTTTCCATTGGACATTCTTTCCTGCTTTGTCGAAGATTAGTTGACCATATAGAGTTGAAGGGTCTATTTCTGGGCTCTCTATTCTGTTCCATTGATCTATGTGTCTGTTTTTGTGCCAGTACCATACTGTCTTGATGATGACAGCTTTGTAATAGAGCTTGAAGTCTGGAATTGTGATGCCACCAACTTTGGCTTTCTTTTTCAATATTCCTTTGGCTCTTTGGGGCCTTTTCTGGTTCCATATAACTTTTAGGATTATTTGTTCCATTTCTTTGAAAAAAATGGATGAGATTTTGATAGGGATTGCGTTAAATGTGTAGATTGCTTTAGGTAGCATGGACATTTTCACAATATTTATTCTTCGAATCCATGAGCATGGAACATTTTTCCATTTCCTTGTGTCTTCCTCAATTTCTTTCATAGTATAGATTCTTTCAGAGTATAGATTCTTTGCTTCTTTGGTTAGATTTATTCCTAGGTATCTTATAGTTTTGGGTGCAACTGTAAATGGGATTGACTCCTTAATTTCTCTTTCTTCTGTCTTCTTGTTGGTGTAGAGAAATGCAACTGATTTCTGTGCATTTATTTTATATCCTGACACTTTACTGAATTCCTGTAAAAGTTCTAGCAGATTTGGAGTGGAGTCTTTTGGGTTTTCCACACATAGCATCATATCATCTGCAAAGAGTGATAGTTTGACTTCTTCTTTGCCAATTTGGATGCCTTTAACTTCTTTTTGTTGTCTGATTGCTGAGGCTAGGACTTCTAGTACTATGTTGAATAGCAGTGGTGATAATGGACATCCCTGCCATGTTCCTGACCTAGTGGAAAAGCTTTCAGTTTTCCTCCATTGAGAATGATATTTGCGGTGGGTTTTTCATAGATGGCTTTGATAATATTGAGGTATGTGCCCTCTATCCCTATAATTTGAAGAGTTTTGATCAGGAAGGGATGCTGTACTTTGTCAAATGCTTTTTCAGCATCTATTGAGAGTATCATATGGTTCTTGTTCTTTCTTTTATTAATGTATTGTATCACATGAATTGATTTGTGGATGTTGAAACAACCTTGCAGCCCAGGAATAAATCCCACTTGGTCGTGGTGAATAATCTTTTAAATGTACTGTTGGATCCTATTGGCTAGGATTTTGGTGAGAATTTTTGCATCTGTGTTCATCAAGGATATTGGTCTGTAATTCTCTTTTTTGATGGGATCCTTGTCTGGTTTTGGGATCAAGGTGATGCTGGCCTCATAAAATGAGTTTGGAAGTTTTCCTTCCATTTCTATTTTTTGGAACAGTTTCAGGAGAATAGGTATTAATTCTTCTTTAAATGTTTGGTAGAATTCCCCTGGGAAGCCGTCTGGCCCTTGGCTTTTGTTTGTTTGGAAATTTTTGATGATTGTTTCAATCTCCTTACTGGTTATAGGTCTGTTCAGGTTTTTTATTTCTTCCTGGTTCAGTTGTGGTAGTTTATATGTCTCTAGGAATGCATCTATTTCTTCCAGATTGTTGAATTTGTTGGCATAGAGTTGTTCATAATGTATTCTTATAATTGTTTGTATTTCTTTGGTGTTGGTTGGTATCTCTCCTCTTTCATTCATGATTTTATTTATTTGGGCTCTTTTTCTTTTCTTTTTGATAAGTCTGGCCAGGGGTTTATCAATATTGTTAGTTCTTTCAAAGAACCAGCTCCTAGTTTCGTTGACTTGTTCTATTGTTTTTTTGGTTTCTATTTCATTGATTTCTGCTCTGATCTTTATTATTTCTCTTCTCCTGCTGGGTTTAGGCTTTCTTTGTTGTTCTTTCTCTAGCTCCTTTAGGTGTAGGGTTAGGTTGTGTATTTGAGACCTTTCTTGTTTCTTGAGAAAGGCTTGTACTGCTATATATTTTCCTCTCAGGATTGTCTTTGCTGTGTCCCACAGATTTTGAACCATTATGTTTTCATTATCATTTGTTTCCATGAATTTTTTCAATTCTTCTTTAATTTCTTGGTTGACCCATTCATTCTTTAGAAGGATGCTGTTTAGTCTCCATGTATTTGGGTTCTTTCCAAATTTCCTCTTGTGATTGAGTTCTAGCTTCAGAGCCTTGTGGTCTGAAAATATGCAGGGAATGATCCCAATCATTTGATACCAGGTGAGACCTGATTTATGACTAAGGATGTGATCTATTCTGGAGAATGTTCCATGTGCACTAGAGAAGAATGTGTATTCTGTTGCTTTGGGATGGAATGGTTTGAATATATCTGTGATGTCCATCTAGTCCAGTGTGTCATTTAAGGCCTTTATTTCCTTGTTGATCTTTTGCTTGGATGATCTGTCCATTTCAGTGAGGGGAGTGTTAAAGTCCCCTACTATTATTGTATTACTGTCAATGTGTTTCTTTGATTTTGTTATTAATTGGTTTATATAGTTGGCTGATCCCATGTTAGGGGCATAGATATTTAAAATTGTTAGATCTTCTTATTCATACATAATTTTTGAATTGTGTTTTTTTATGTAAATCAGTACACCTGTATTATTTATAATATTCTTTAGCATTTTTCAGTTCTAATGCTGAAACATCAAATCTGCCATACTGGACAGTAATGGAAATAATCCCTGACAACTGTTCTCCTAAAAATCACCTTTTGGGACTCAAATTTGAGGTTCAGGTGAAGCTGTATAGAAGTGCCCAGGCAGTGCAGCCACCCCAAATTGGATGAAGAGTTTTCCTTTCACTTCCAAGACTCCATTCTCAGAGATGAACTAGAGAACAGAAGACCCACAGAAACCCTTAGAAAACTTGATCATGCCTTGCCAGTAAGCACAGATGGAACACAGCCCAGTGCCCCACTCCAAGTCTGGGCAGCCTGACCTCAGCCTGGATGTGCTCAGAGAGGGGCTTCCAGATGAGGACAAAGACAATCAACTGTCCCAAAAGCATTGTTAGAGTAAAGCCATGTCTTCCTCATGATGAGATCCCAAGAAAAGGGTCTGGTACATTGTGGGTATTCAGTCCCCATTGATTGGATAAGCACCTACATGACAGAGACCACTGAGGCTGGAATATCTGACCTGGGCATTCTGCCCCTTCCTACATAGTTTCACATGTAGGACTCAAAATTTAAAAAAAATACTATTTTCTTTGGAAATGGGAAATATTCTTTTCCAAAGCTGTCAGCTAGGTCTACTCCACCAATATATACATATTATGTAGTTGTATACAAATATGCTATTAAAAATACATACAAATGGCTAGCAGACACATGAAAACATGTTCATCATCATTAGCCATCAGAGAGATTCAAATCAAAATTGAGATACCAGTTAGAATGGCCAAAATTAACAAGACAAGAAACAACAAGTGTTGCAGAAGTTGTGGAGAAAGGGGAATCTCTTACACTGTTGGTGGGAATGCAAGTTGGTGCAGCCAACTTGGAAAACAGTGTGGAGATTCCTCAAAAAATAAGAATAGAACTACCTTATGACCCTTCAATTGCACTACTGGGTATTTACCCCAAAGTTACAAAAGTAGTGAAAAGAAGGGCCATCTGTACCCCAATGTTCATAGCAGCAATGGCCACAATTGCCAAATGGTGAAAAGAGACTAGCTACCCTAGAGACAGACGAATGGATAAAAAAGATATGGTCCATATGTACAATGGAATATTACACCTCTATCACAAAGGATGAATACCCAACTTTTGTATTAACATGGACAGGACTGGAGGAGATTATGCTGAGTGAAATGAGTCAAACAGAGAAAGTCAATTAACCTATGGTTTCACTTACTTGTGGAGCATAAGGAATAACATGGAGGACATTAGGAGAAGGAAAGGAAAAGTGAATTGGGGGAAATCAGAGGGGGAGATAAAGCATGAGAGACTGTAGACTCTGATAAACAAACTGAGGATTTTGGAAGGGAGGGAGGTGGGGGGATGGGAGAGCCTGGTGGTGAGTATTAAGGAGGCACTTATTGCGTGGAACACTGGGTATCATACATAAACAGTGAATCTTGGAACACTGAAAAAAATATAATTAAATTAAAAAATATATCAAGTCTTTAGGAAGAGTTCTTAGGAAAAAGTAAAAGTCGACATAAAATTCTGACTTCACCTCCTCATTGTCCTCCTCTTCTCCTCCTCCTGCACTGAGTATCATTTACTCTTAGCACACACAGTGGTAAACAACTTGGCCCAGGTGAAGCAGCAGGTGGCAGCAGCCTTGGCAGTTGATTTGAAGTATGTCCTCAAAGATTTATAACCTCAGAAATAGACAATGCAGAGGAGGGAAAAGGCTGTGGGATTTGAACTAATGTCTTTTGAACAGGTTTCAATTGTCAAATCCCATTTATCCTTGAACATCCTTAAGCTTGAAAAGAGGAAGAATTTTTAGGTTAAAGATCTTACATCTAAGCAAGCTAGTAACCACTGGTAAATTTTTCTGAGTTTTCAGGTATGCTTTATAAATTCCTGGTCTATGGTAAGTGCTCAATGACAATTAGTTTTTATCCTGATTATTAGGATGATTATTATCATCTGATCAACTCTGTTTCCTTTAGTTCACTTATCAGCCAACAAAGATGGTCTGTTCTGTGTCCTTCCTATCCATACCATCAGTGGGGTTTCATTTCCACTCTGATATTTTCTCCTCCACAGAACATGTGACAGTCACACAAGGGGGGATGACATTAAGTGCTGTGGCATTCACTGTTTTAGAATGTCTGTTTCTATTATGAGAATGAAGAAGAGTTTCATTTATTCATGAATCCCTTCAAGAAAAATTTGAAAGTTTATAAGGAATGTAAGTTTTTATTAGTATTTTCCATGAAGTAAATTTAATATGCCTAGCAATTACTGGAGAAAATGAAACAGAGGTCATCACAGAAATCTCAGAAGACAATAAACTTATAAAACAATTACTTTTATTGCTCTATTTCCATAATGTCCACATCTTTAATGTGGGATAAAATAGCCAAACATAATAAGGACAAAACGGAGTCAACCACTGCATAATACATATTTTCACTATGATGTTTATAAGGACATACTTGCTTTTGATCATTAGCACATAAAATGTTTACTGAATATTCAAAGTTAAATTCATTTCCCTCCCCCAACACTTCTACTTGTGGCCTTAACTTTACCTTCAATGACCCTCAAAGATTTACCACTGATATACTATGATAGGGAGAAATGAGGCACTCTTATAAGTTGTTTATAATTACTCAAGATATCATATTGACTTTTTAGCCTAATAATTTGAACTTTTAAACTAGTGTTTTCTTTTGCTTGGTTTTGTTTTTAATTTTCTTTAGTGTTAAGTGTCTAGGAAATGTCTTTACTCAGTTTGCGTATATCACAACCATCCAGTTCAGGTCAGTCCAACTAAACAATCATTCTGCACTGAGCATATGAATACAAAGATCAAGACAAGTGGAAATTCAACTGCGAGTTTAGGTCCCACTTCTCTCAGTCATCTAATTGATATTGGTTCCAGCTGCTGTCCTTCATTCTAGGGAAAATTGGCTAGAATCTGTACAGCATCTGCAAATTCCCTGGGGAACTCACAATTTCTAGTCCCCTCTAGTGCTGAGATGACTTTTCCCAAACCCCAGATTCTACTGACAGTTCACCTTCCAAGAATGTTCTTTTACTTTTAGAACCAATTCTTTTCTCTTAATCTAAAAAAAAAAAAAAAAAAAAAAAAAAAAAAGGCATGTAGGCAAGGCTGTTCAGTATAGAATAGATTTTACTAAAGATTTGGGCCAAGAAAGGAGTTTGCGTCAGAGTAAGTCAACTACCTAAGGTTAGATATTAGCCTTGCTTAGGCTTGCATGGGCTTAAACTGCTTTTACCACTCTAACACCAAGAATTTCTCACATTTCTGCACAGGCCTTGCTGCTCAGTCCCTCCCTCCCCATATACTCCTTTCTTTCCCATCCCCAATTGTTTTAGTTAGACAGATTTACCCTTGGTTCACCTTTTTTACTCTGTTTAACCTGATCTGCTCCCCATGGCCTCATCCTATATTATTTTTACCCCACTATGGAGGTCCCTGTTATAGATCATCTCAGCATCTCCTGAGATCCTATTTGAAAAAGTTAATTAGATTAATACTACATTGATTCAAATGCAATGCTCCTCTATAGTGACAAATTGTGCCCATGGTGGAGGAGAAACTGTAGTGATCTGTTCAAGGTTGTGAATGTGACAGGAGCATCCAAGAAGGTTTCATGGAGGACCCCTGAGAGATAAAAGGGGTTTGAAGGACGAGCAGATGTCCCAAAATATCAAGAAGTAAAGGTACTTCAGGGCAGAGAATGGGAATCCATTGTCCATGGGCAAGAGGTCTTCAGACATGATTGGAAAACTACTGGCAGGATGTTGTTATTTTTAGCCAGAGGAGGGTTTTGGGGAGAGAAAGCTGGGTCCAGATGGGGAAAAACTTTTCATGCCATGCATCCTTAAGAAAAATTAGATTCTGTCAAGAGATTGGAATTTTGGAAAGATCCCTCTGATGACAATATAAAGAAGTTACCGTTGGAGGGTTTCAAGACTGAAGGTAGGAGACACATATCAGCTGTAGAACTGGTTCAGATAAGTCTGAGCTTTGCTTTAGTAAGACAGTAGCAGGGAATGAGGAGAAAGAACAGATGAGAGAGTCACTGGAGGGTAAAACCAACCAGATGATGCAGCACACTACCTTAAATGATGGCATAAAGAGAGAGAAACAGATCAGGAGAGCATCAGTATTCTCCTGAGTCCCTAGCAGACCCACTTTCCTGGAAAATGGGGAAGGAAGCTTCTGATGGCTCTTCCCACATTTTCTTGCCACTACAATATCTATAGCCACTGATCTAGTTGCAGTATTAAGAAGCAGAGCTAGGTTTTCATGGACAGTTTGCAACCAAATGTCTTCCAGTCAGGAGGACTAATAGAGCGACAGTTCATGGTGAGTTTTTTCTGACTAATCGTTCCCTGAAATGTTTGCTTGCATGATAGAGAACCTGGGAATCTAGCTTAAGCCTCAAAGCAAACTTTTATTTTGAGAACAGTGCAGCTACTACTGGTAACTAACCATCAGTCCCCACCCTGGAGATATTTTAATGGGCTCCTCCTAGCCCCAGGTGTGTCCTCAAGGAACTGCCCTGGATGACCCTCCAAAACTAGTTACAGGTGTCACTCACATCTGAGCCTCAGCCTTTCTCAAAAATTTTAGGTAAGTGAAGAGTTTCACTAAATGACAAAGGATGAAGAATAGCTAATTTCTATTTCTGAAAATAGAACATGTCACATCCAACATTGTGAAGCTATTTCTATCCTTCATGCTGGGTCTAAACTGTTGTCCTACTACAAAATACGTGGCACTCATACACACACCAACATTCCCGAAATATTTCATGAGGAATGAAGTTAATGATATTGCAAACTATTTTAAGCATACCATATATGCCACTACTATTTCTTATAATAACAAAGCAACCATTTATGTGAGTTTAATTTATACCTAGATGTACTCATTTATTCATTTCTCTAATCAATATCTTGCATAATTAAGAGTACTTATTATGGACTAATCAGCATGATGCATATTTAGAATGTACTTACTATGTACCAAACAATAGTGAATAAAACAAAAATTTCTGCTTTTATATATCTTACAGGGGCAAATGGAAGATAAGTCAGTGTTTTAAGAACTTTTCTGACATGAACTTAGTTAATCCTTACCTTAACCCTATTATGATCCCCATTCTAAGATAAAGAATCTAAGCCACAGAACAGTTACACTTGCCCAAGGCTTCACAGATAGTAAGGAGAGTAAAGAAGTCATTTCCTAACCATGGAAGTGTTATTAGGTTGTAACTGATACTGCTAGCCATTTGTGTTATCAAGAAATCATCACTTCATGTGAAATTATAAATAACTATAATAAATCTAATTTTTAAAATTAAACTTTACCAGATTGAAAATCGGCAAAAGACCTTAACAGACACCTCATCACAAAAGATGTACTAAAAAATGGAAGATAAACATAGGAAAAGATGCTGCACATTAGGTGGTCACTAGGGAATTTCAAATTAAAACTGTTGAGGGGCGCCTGGGTGGCTCAGTGGGTTAAAGCCTCTGCATTCAGCTTGGGTCATGATCCCAGGGTCCTGGGATCGAGCCCACATCAAGCTCTCTGCTCAGTGGGGAGCCTGCTTCCCTTCCTCTCTCCCTGCCTGCCTCTCTGCCTACTTGTGATCTCTGTCTATCAAATAAATAAATAAAATCTTTTAAAAAAACAACTTTAATGAAATACCATCAGTACCTATTAAAATGGTTAAAATACAAAACACTATCCAACACTGAAAGCTGGTGATAATGTGGAGCAACAGAAATTCTCATTTATTGTTGGTGGGAATGCAATACAGTACAGATACTTTGGAAGACAGATGATTTCTCACAAAACCAAACATACTCATACCATACTTTCCAGTAATCAAACCCTTTGGTATTTACCCAAAGGAATTGAAAACTTATGTCCACACAAACACCTGCACATGAATGTTTATGGCAATTTATCCAGTATCACTAAAACTTGGAAGCAACAAAGACATTCTTTGGCAGGAGAATGTATAAGTACGTGCATCCAGATAATGAAATATTATTTGGCACTAAAAAGAAATGGCTGTCAAGCCATGAAAAGATGTGGAGAAAACTTAAACACATATTACCAAGTGAAAAAACTTAATTTAAAAAGGCTATATACTGTATGATTCTAACTACATGATATTCTAGAAAAGGCAAAACTATGGAGAGGGTAAAAAGATTAGTACTTGCCAGTAGTTGGGTGGGAGAGATAAATAGGCAAACACAGAGGATTTTTAAGGCAATGAAAATCCCCTGCATGATACATCAATGGTGGATACATGTCATTATACCTTTGGTCAAACCCACAGAACATACAAGACCAAGAGTGAACCCTACTGTCATCTATGGACTTTGAATGATTGTGATTGTGATGTGTCAATGTAGGTTCATCCTTGGAGAAAAAAACAAACAAACAAACAAACAAAAAGAAAAAAACCATACCATTCTACTGAGTGATGTTGACAATGGGGGAGGCTACACATATGTGGGGGCAGAGGATATATGGTAAATCTCTGCTCCTTCCTTTCAATCTTGTTGTAAACCTAAAAGTTCCTCTTTAAAAAGGAGTCCTTTAAAAATAGTAGATGTTCAGTGAATTCAGTTTACTTAACATAAAATTAAACTTTATGCCTGTTAAGAATTGCCTTCAGCTGTAAGTAATAGAGAACTAACTACAGTGGATGAAACAAATAGCTGTCTTACTTTTCACACATGACAAAATTTCTGGAGGTTGGGATTCTTGGGTTGCTATAGCAGCTTCAAAATAATTTTGGGGACCAAGCTTCTATTCTTATTTCACTCAATCATTCTCCATGGGCCACTTTTATCCACATTTGCTTGCCCATATTCTCAGTCATTTTATCTTCACATTTAGGCAAAAATGGAAAAAAAAAAACCAGTAAAAACAAAAACATTCTCCTGTCAACTGAGTCTGCCACCTTGAAAAGAGTTTTCCTGGAATTCTAACAAACAACATGTGTTTACATCTCATGAGTCAGAACCGTGTTCCATGTTCACCTCTAGCTGGGCACACTGGTACCTAAAACAAAATTGGAATTTTGTCAGTGAAACAAGAAGAGTGGGTGTGTAGTAGCAAAGCTCTCCTTCATAATCATCTTGGGTATTCTTGGGTTGTGGGTTTTTGTTTTTTTTTTGTTTTTTTTTTTACCTTTTAAAGTACTCTCACAAAAGAAAAATGTTGGGATATTTCTATGATGATTGTATTGATTCTATAGATCTCAGGGAGCACTGATATCTTTATAGTACTGAACTTATAGTCAAAATATAATTTGTTGCAATACTCAGGTATTTAATATAACCCAACAGTCTTTTGTAGTTTTTTTGTAGGTATCATATTTTATTAGATTTATTCCTAGCAATATAAGATTTTTAATATTATGGTGAGTGGGTTAAGTATTTGTAAGTTTTTTAGCCAGTATACGAAAATAAAGTTTACTTTTTCATCGATGTTAAGTCCAGTGACATGCTGTCAATTTTGTTATGCTAATATGTGGATTTTATTTTTTAAGTTTTTATTTAAATTCCAGTTAGTTAACATACAGTATAATATTAGTTTCAAGTGTATAATATAGTGATTTAGTACTTTCTGATGCTCATCACAGTGCACTCCTTAATCCCAATCACCTACTTAACCTTCTCCCCACTCCTTCCCTTCTAGTAACCATCAGTTTCTCTAAAATTAAGAGTCTGTTTCTTGGTTTGCCTCTCTCTCTCTCTTTTTCCCTTTGATCATTTTTTCCTAAATTCCACATATGAGTGAAATCATAAGTATGTGTCTTTCTCTGACTGATTTATCTCACTTAGCATAATACTCTCTAGCTCCATCCATATCACTGTAAATGGCAAGATTTCATTCTTTTTGATGGTTGAATAATATTCCCTTGTGTATATATACCACATATTTTTATCCATTTATCAGTTGATGGATATTTGGGCTGTTTTCCTAATTTTCTATTGTAAATAATGCCACTATAAACATGGGATGTATGCAGCCCTTAGAATCAGTATTTTTGTATCCTTCAGGTAAATAAATACCTACTAGTGCAATTGCTGGATCATAGAGTAGTTCCAGTTTTCATTTCTTGAGAATTTGCCATACTATTTTCCAGAGTGGTTGCACAGATTTGCATCCCACCAATAGTTCAAGAACATTCCCCTTTCTCTGCATCCTTACCAACACCTGTTGTTTCCTTTGTTGTTACATTTAGCTACTCTGACAGGTGTGAGGTGAAATCTCATTGTAGTTTTGATTTGTATTTCCCTGATGATAAGTGATGATGAGCATCTTTTCATATGTCTGTTTGCCATCTGAATGTCTTCTTTGGAATAATTTCTATTAATATCTTTGGCTCCTTTAAAATATGGATTTTGACTTGTATTTCTATGGAAACCAAGATGTCTTTGGTGAATAAAGACAACTTTATTTCTTCCTCAACAATTTTTTTTTTCTTTTCCTATTACATTTTTCCTTTTTTATAATGTTCTTGTCAGTTCTTGTCAAATTATTATGCCAACATTGTGATGACCTCATCAAATAAATTGGGAAATATTTCTATTTTTTTAATCTAGAGAAGTTTAAGAATGATTAGAATTATGTATGTCTTAAATGCTTGTAAATATTTTAGTGGGGAAGGCTTCTGGGCCTGGAGTTCATTTTGTGAGGAGGATTTTAGTTATTATTTTAGTTGCTGTTGTTGTTTAATAGAATAGAACTACTCAGCCTTTCTATTTTGCCAGTGTCCGTTTTAGTAAGCTGTAATTTTCATGGAATTTTTTAGACATATTTTCATTTCTTTATCAGAAAGAGGCTTCTAGGGTGCCTGGGTGGCCCAGTAGTTAAACAGCTGCCTTCAGCTCAGGTTATGATCCTGGCATCCTGGGATGGAGCCCCACATCAGGCTGCCTGCTCAGTGAGAGGCCTGCTTCTCCCTTGCCCCCTTCCCCTGCTTGTGTTTCCTCTCTAGCTGTGTCTCTCTCTGTCAAATAAATAAGTAAAATCTTAAAAGAGAAAGAAAGAAAAAAAGAAAGAAAGAGAAAGAAAGAGAAAGAAAGAAAGAAAGAAAGAAAGAAAGAAAGAAAGAAAGAAAGAAAAAGAGGCCTCTACACTGTAGCCATCTCTCTCCATTACTTTAAACATTTTTTCTTTTTCCTTTTTCTCGCCTTAGAATATTGTATAGCTGACAGAAAAACTCCCAATGCAGGGAAATACAAACTGGCATATTTAATCAAAATGAAATCATATGAATCATGGAATTTCTTTAAGAGCAAACTTTCAAATATATTGACAAATATTGTCTTGTCTCTTCTAGTTCCTTTGCCTTTCCACAGAAATTTTAGGATTAGCTTGTCTGTAAGTACAAAAAAAAATGCATCCGTGAAATTAATATGGATTGCTTCAAACCTATAGAATGAATTAGGCATAAATGATGTCTTAACAATATAAAATCATATCAAATATCAACAATGAACACAATATGTCTCTTCATTCATTTAGATCTTCTTTGATTTTTTCATCAGTATTTTATTCTTTGAAGTATACAGATTCTGCATACATTTTGTGAGATTTATACTTAAATATTTTATTTAGGGTATATTTTAAATTGTATTGTATTTAAAATTTTAAATTTCTTGTATGATGATCCTGAGACATGCACTTATTAGTTCTAGGAGGTTTTTCATCAATACTTTAGCAATTTCTATATAGACAAATATTGCATCTATGGATAGAGACAGGTTGATTTTTTCTTTTTTAATTTGTATTGCTTTTGTTTCTTTTGCTTGCCTTATTGACGGGCCAGAACTTCCATCTTAACATTAAGTAGATGTGATAAGAAGGGATAATTTGGCTTATTCTAAAATGTAGTGGGAAAGCATTCAGTGTCTCCTTTTTGGTATTATGTTAGTTGCAGGATTATTGTTGCTTTGGAAAATTGTGTTTATTAGATTAAGGAAGTCCCTTTCTACTCCTACTTTGCTGAGTGTTTTTTTATTATTATTATGAATGTGTATTAAAATTTTTATGACTCTTCTGCATTTTTTAAATGATCATGTCTTTTTTTTTTAAAGGTTTTTATTATTATTATTTTTTTTATTTGGCAGAGATCACAATCAGGCAGAGAGGCAGGCAAAGAGAGAGAAGAGAAGCAGGCTCCCCGTTGAGCAGAGAGCCTGATGCGGGGCTCCATCCCAGGACCCTGGGATCATGACCTGAGCGGAAGGCAGAGGCTTTAACCCACTGAGCCACCCAGGGGCCGCGATCATGTCTTTTTAAAATCCTTTTTAGTTTGTTGATATAATTTTATTGGATTTAGAATGATGAACAAGTTTTATATTCCTGGAAAGAGCCCCATTCGGTCATGTTGCACTATCTATAATCTGGACATGATTTTATATTATCTTGTTCAGGCTTGCATCTACATTGGGTCTCCTATAGTGATGCTTGTTCAGTTACAATACATAGGTATGTTAACCTGTGTAATTGATTTTGCTCCCTGTTCCGAGATCTGCTTTTCTTTAGTATTCCTATACCAGCTTTTCTTTATGCCCATGTTCGAATTCTTGCTTTTCTCTCCTTTTATTTTGAAATGATCTATGTATTTACATTTAAAGTGAGTTTTTAATAAAAAGCATATTGTTGAATCTTACATTAAATCCAATTTTAAAATCTATTTTAGCTAATGTGTTTAGAGGATTCATATTAATGTGATTATTAAGATTGTTAGATTAAAAACTATCATTTTTTTTTAAAGATTGACTTTTCTATTTGAGAGAAAGAATGCATGAGCTGGGGGAAAGGCAGAGGGAGAGACAGAAGGGAAGCAGACTCCCTGCTGAGCAGGAAGTCAGATGTGGGGCTCAGTCTTAGGACCCTAAGATCAAGACTTGTGCCAAAACTTAAGTCAGACACTAAGCAACTGAGCCAACCAGGTACCCTAAAAACTACCATCTTGAATGCAATTTTATATTAGCTCCATCTTTATTTTATTTAAACATTTTATCTGCCTTGTGGTAATTAACACCAATTTTTATTACTCCATTTTATATTCTAAGATTATATTAACATTTTTGCTTTTAGTGCTTGTCTTCAGGTTTACAATACATATCTTTTATCAGAATCCAACTTTGAATAATATACTAGTTCTTACGTTGTTTAAGAAGCTTATAAAAATATATTCCAAATTTCTCTCTATAATCCTTTGTTTTATTTTTGTCATACATTCTGCTTTTACATATGCTGTAAATTACATGATACATTGCTACTATTTTTGCTTTAGAAAATTAGTTGTCTTTTAGATCAATCAAAAGTTAAAAAAATTAATTATTCCACTTCCAGTGTTCTTCATTTATTTGTGTAAATCTAAATTTTAGTCTTTATCATATTCTTTCTGCATGAAAAATTTCCTTTAATTTCTTAGAGAGTAGTTCTGCTAGAAATGAATTCTTTCTTTCTCTTTTTATATAAAAAATATATATGTGTGTACATACATATTATATATATTGCCTTTATTTTGGAAAGATATTCTTTAATTAAAGAATTCTTGATTGTTAATTTTTACCTTGAAAACTTTAAATTTGTCACTCTATTGTCTCCAGGTTTGCATACATATTAATAAGAAGTCTCCCAACTTATTTCCCTTATTCCCTGTAGGTAATATATTTTATCAGTTCTCCATTCCTATAGTTTAATATTTTCTTGGATGTCATATAAATGGAATTATTTTGTAATCTCAAATTTATGTCTGTAAGACAACATAATGCCTGAGCTTCATCTGGGTTGTTGCATGTATTAATAGTCTGTTCCTCTTTATTTATGAGTAGTTATTTCTTTTTTTTTTTAATTTATTTATTTGTCAGAGAGAGAGAGAGAGAGAGCACAGGCAGACAGAGTGGCAGGCAGAGGCAGAGGGAGAGGGAGAAGCAGGCTCCCTGCAGAGCAAGGAGCCCGATGCGGGACTCGATCCCAGGATGCTGGGATCATGACCTGAGCCGAAGGCAGCTGCTTAACCAACTGAGCCACCCAGGCATCCCTTTTTTTTTATTTTTTAAAGACTTTATTTATTTGACAGAGAGAGACAGTGAGAGAGGGAACACAAGCAGGGGGAGTGGAAGAGAGAGAAGGAAGCTTCCGGCTGAGCAAGGAGCTGGATGTAGAGCTCAATCCCAGGACCCCAGGATCATGACCTGAACCAAAGGCAGATGCTTAATGACTGAGCCACCCAGGCACCCCTGAGTAGTTATTTCTTTATACAGATATATCCCTGTCTGTTTACTCATCCAACAATTTAAAGACATTTGGGCTATTTCCAGTTTTCAACTATTACAAATAAAGTTGCTATGAATATTCATTTGCAGGCTTTGTGTGAACACAAGTTTTCATTTTCCTACCCAGGAATAGAATTGTTTGACTATATAATGAATGTGCATTTCAATGTATAAGAAACCAACAAACAATTTTCATGAGTGAATTACCAGTCTGCAGCCCCACCATCAACTTATGAAAGTTCCCTATGTTGCAACCTAGTTAACACTTGGTATGCTCAGTCTTTTTTATTCTAACCACTTTAATTAATGTATGTTAGTTTCTCATTATGGTTTTAATTTGCATTTCCATAATGGCCAGTGTTGTTTGACAGCTGTTTATGGGTTCTATTGCCGCCATAATTACATCCTCTTTGGTGAAATATCTATCTAACTCATTTGTCCATTTTTAGAATTGGGTTGTTTGTTTTTATATGGCTGAGATTTGAGAGTTCTTTATGTATTTTACATATAAATCCTTTGTAAGATATATGATAAGCAAATATTTCTTCCCAGTTTGTGGCTCAAGCTTTCATTCTTTTAAAACTATTTTACAAAGGGGAGAAGTTTCTGGCTTCAGTACAGTCCAATTTATCTTTTTTTTTTCCTCTCTTGTGGATCATGTTTTGGTCTTGAAGCTAAGAAATCTTTGTACAAGTGAAAGTTCTTATATTTTCCTTAGTTATTGTACATTATGGGATTCTATATCTACATCTTTGATCTATTTTTAGTTAATTTTCTAAATGGTTCAATGTACATATTAAAGTTTAACTTTTTAAAATGTTTTTGTATGTGATATCATAAGGAAGAGAAAATACATCTATATTGTACTGTATTTATCAAAAAAATAATAATAACCCCCATATAAGTGAACCCATGCAGTTCAAACCTATGTTGTTCAAGGGTCAACTGTATTTATCATGATTGACTTTTTAAGAAATTCTTGAAACTAGGGCTTGATGTCATCCATCAGTTTTGAAAACTCTTAAACATTGTTTCTTAAATTATTTTTTTTCTACATTGTTTTTGCTGCTTTACTGTTGGGCCTTTAATTACATATAATATAGATCCTTACCTTGTATTCATCATGCTTCTTATACTTTTTTTCTCCATATCTTATAGTTTAAATTTTTCTTCTTTGTGCTTTCGTATGACCATTTTGTCTTGACTTATCTTCCATTTCTCTAATCATTTCTTCTGACATTTTTAATATTCTGTTAAAGATGCATGTTCTTAACCTCAGTTCTGGAAATTCTGCTTTATTCTTGATAAAATATAGTTTCTGTTGACACTTCTTTCTTGTCATCTATATTCCTAGTATTGACGATTACTTGTCATTTTAGAGGTCATGCCTAAAAACTCTGATGTCCATATCACTAATGGGTCTATTCTATCATCTGTTTATAATCTTTTCCTGTTTCTTGGCATGCCTGTTAAATGCCTGATTCAATGGCAGAAATTTCTTCATGGATGATTATAGAGGCTCTAGAGAATATTATCTTCCCAAGAAAAGATTCACCCTATCAAATGGGAAGTAGCTACTATAGGAGAGATCTCTTCAACTTCATCAGCCTTGACCCCTGATTTTTGACTTGGGCTGTGTTTCAGACTTTTTAATGCTCAGTGAACATTTGTTATTCTGACTTCTAGGGTATAGCTTTTGGGGGTTCTACATTAAATCTTTGTCTTCAACATGGACCCTTCTACTTAGAGGTTCTTAAACTCCATTTTTTTCCTCTCCCTGCTACTCTGATATTGATGGAAGCTCCACTCAGCTTTTAATCAGATTTCTCTTTATTTTTGGCCTCTCACCCTGTGAAGTTTAAGAATCAGCAAACGCCTGAAATAAAGCCTAGAGCAAAATGTTGTGCTTATTTCTTTGAGGTGACCTTCTCTAGGGGACCTTAGCTGCTCATGTTCTGGCAATTTTGACAAACCCAGAATATAAGGTTTTGTCTCCAGAATCCCCATGCAGTTGCCGAGAGGTATCTCTGCATCTTTCCTTCTGCATCTACCTTTTACATTCTTTTAATATTCTTGCACTGTGCATATGTCCCAAGAGAAATGATATACATAATGTTTGTGTCATTCCAATAAGCTTTACTTTTCTCCAGAATCATAAGACTTCCATTCTGGCTGCCTTAACATCTCTCTGATATCTTCACATAAATGGTTTAGTGTTTTTTTTCTTTTTAAACATTGTCAAATTAATTTAATAATATTTTATTGAGAACTTTTTGCATCTATGTTTGTAAGAGATATTAGTCTTTTACTATAATGTCTTTATCTCGTTTGGTACATTCATCAGGACTGGATTGCAAAGCTAGAATGAAGAGTGACTTGATATTAAATTTTCATAGTAGTAAGTTAAAGTTAGAGTTCTCTTCATGGGAAGACTTAGTGCTCAGGAAAGAGCTGGATCTGATAAGTGAGGGTCAAGCCATCCCAGCTTCACAGAGAGGAAGCCAGGTGTCATGCTAGAATTAAAGCTAAATTTGTATTTCACTCTAAGATAAAATCTGCTTTGAAGAAACTTGTAGGTGATTTTTGTTTGTTCTTCCATGAACACTATATAGTTGTACGGTTGAATTAATTCAACAGCTACTTATTGAATCTTCATTGATGATTCCACCTGAAATCTATCACTTTCCAAAAGCATACTTCTAATAACGCTACTGTTCTGCTTTCATTAAATCTCCTTATCTAAAGGATAACACCTATTTTCTTTCTCTGGCAGTTAAGCTTTCCCATCATCTGACACCAAAACATTTTAATGCCCATGCAATCCCTTTTTATGTGGACTAAATTCCAATCAAACTAAATACCCACCATTTTTATATGACTTTGATTTCTCCACATGAATATCTTCACTTACTTTTTTCCCCCAGCCTGTAGAGATTTTTCTGTACTCTCAGTCTGGACATGTTCAATTTAACCTTACTCTTAAGGTTCTGCTTAAATATCACAAGCAACGTGGGATTTCTCCAGCATGAATAATCCTCTGCTGGACTCCTAGAAGAATTTATCAGTACATGCCCTAAGGAAATGAATGCTTTCTGCTTTACATTATAGTTACCTAACCATTTCATAATAGAACATCTCCTAAATTTGAAGGACAGATCATCCTAGAAGGCTGGGGGATCAGGATCTTACTACCACAAACTTTTTCAAGTTTATTAGCAGTGTCACTACTCCTACAAACTAGACATTTTGGAAACAAATCAAGGATATTGATTTGACTTTCCAAGGCAGGGACATGTGTTTGACAGAGTCTCAAGGCCCAATTTGGGATTATCCCACAGATCCCAGTTTATTTGGAATTCAATCTTCTGTTCCTCCCACCAGGCTAGAGATGGGTTAGCTAAGTGGTCTGTTACACAGGAACCATAAATGATGTCATTAAAGTCACATCCTGTTTTCCCTTCCTTCCCCCCTGGTGAGGAAATGTTGAACCAAAGGGCCAGAAATTGGGATTTCCATACATGAGCCTTTCTCTGTAATGGGGAGAGGTAAGCCAAACAGCATTCATAGGATGTCATTTACAAGGCTGGCCATTCTAGGAATAAAGAACCTATGTTTGATTTATCTTTGTATACCCAAAATTATCTGATGCTAACTAGATATTCAAAAAACATACAAAAAAATGGGCTTGTGAACTTCTTTCAAGATATGTCTCCAAAGGGAAAGGAAACAAAAGCAAAAATGAACTTTTGGGACTTCATCAAGATCAAAAGCTTCTGCACCACAAAGGAAACAGTCAACAAAACAAAGAGGCAACCACGGAATGAGAAAAGATATTCGCAAATGACTATACAGACAAAGGGCTGATATCCAACATCTATAAAGAACTTCTCAAACTAAACACAAACAAAACAGATAATCACATCAAAAAATGGGCAGAAGACATGAACAGACACTTCTCCAATGAAGACATAAAAATGGCTAACAGACACATGAAAAAATGTTCATCATCACTAGCCATCAGGGAGATTCAAATCAAAACCACCTTGAGACACCACCTTATACCAGTTAGAATGGCCAAAATTAACAAGACAGTAAACAACGTGTGTTGGAGAGGATGTGGAGAAAGGGGAAGCCTCTTACACTGTTGGTGGGAATTCAAGTTGGTGCAGCCACTTTGGAAAACAGTGTGGAGATTCCTTGAGAAATTAAAAATAGAGCTACCCTTTGACCCTGCAATTGCACTATTGGGTATTTACCCAAAGATACAGATGTAAAGAAGGGCCATCTGTACCCCAATGTTCATAGCAGAAATGGCCACAGTCATCAAACTGTGGAAAGAACCAAGATGCCCTTCAACGGATGAATGAATAAGGAATATGTGGTCCATATATACTATGGAGTATTATGCCTCCATCAGAAAGGATGGATACCCAACTTTTGTATCAACATGGACAGAACTGGAGGAGATATGCTGAGTGAAATAAGTCTAGCAGAGAGAGTCAATTATTATATGGTTTCACTTATTTATGGGGCATAATGAATAACCCGGAGGACATGGAGAGATGGAGAGAAGTGAGTTTGGGGAAATTGGAGGGATTGATGAAGCATGAGAGAATGTGGACTCTGAAAAACAAATTGAGGGTTTGGGAGGGGAGGGGAGTGGGTGGTTGGGTGAGCCTGGTGGTGGGTATTATGGAGGGCATGTATTACATGGAGCACTGGGTGCGGTGCATAAGCGATGAATTCTGGAACACTGAAAAGAAATTCAAAAAGTAAATACAAATTTTTAAAAATGTTTTTAAAAATGGGCTTGTGTTCTTTCATGATACAAGGAAATATTTAAAATGTTAATCCCTACTAAAATGTGCTTGAAGGCCATGTATTTTAAAACATATGAAAAACAAAGTGTTAGCTGCTTAGCATGTTTTCAGCATTAAATTATAAATGCTACTTGATCTTTCTCTCAGAGCTGTATGTATTTTCCCTGGCTTGAGGCAGCTCTCCATTGCTGAGTCCAATGTTCAGAGCTTCCCTGTTATGTAAGCTCAATGTTAAGGTGATGTTCTTGAGCTATAATTGCATTGGAATAGGTAGAAAGCATCTTATCCCTTAGCTCATTCTAGCAGCTAGGGGATCCTGCAGTTCAAAGTCCTATTTAATACCACCCTCACTCCCCTTTCACTCCCTCCCTTCCCTTCACTAAAGTTGAGAAAGAAGGAGAGGGAAAAATGAAAAGAATCTCCCCCAAAGAGACTGTGTCTGAAATTCATAATAAAGACTCAGTCTGTAACACAGCTTTCACATTATTTGTAGAAACATCTTTTTATCTCTTGCACAGTCTTCTTATTTTCTGTTAATTTCTCATGGGAAGACCAGACCAGCAGTTTTGGGTTACAGATAAAATTGAGAATTCCTACAGTAAATTTCTCAGGGCTCATGAAACTGATTTTACCAGTATAGGAAAATAGAGTGAAGATGACCAAAACTGTCTCACTCTGAGTTCAGCCAGGAAACCAGTGTCAAGGAACCCCACACCTAGGACATGGTAAGCAGAAAGGGCCTGTAGGGTTTGGCCCTAACTATTGTTTGCTAGACAGATAATCTTGGATTCTTATTTAACCCTTCTGAGTTCTGTCTCCTCATTGGAAAAATAGAGATATAATATAGATGGTTTTCAGGATTTCATGAGATTGTACATGGAAAAGTATAAAGCACTGCTTCTCATGACATTAATTTTTTGGCATTGCCTTAATCTCTTCTGTCTTCATCAGGCATAGGCTCCTATCCCTGTGGCTCAGAGATACCCCAGCCAGCACTTCAAGAATGGAATGAGTGGAATCAGGAACACAGGTGGGGAAAGAGCCTTCCATACTGCCTCCAAGGGCCTTGCTGTGTTCCAATCTGGCCACTGCTGCAGATGAGGTTGTCCTACCCCAAGGTGTGGGCACTGTGGTGCTGGAATGGACTCCATAGTTATGCATATAGAGAGAAACACAGCTGATGTACATTGGACAACACTTGGGTGCTGATGTGTCCAAATGGAACTTCTAAGGTAAAAACATAGAATTGATCCAAAAGACTCCAAAATTGAGACCATTCTTTTGTTAGCATGGTGTGAACTATACCCCTCTTCCCATCAACTCCCAGCAGTTGCCAATGGTGGGAAAGGGGAAAACAGAGAGAAAGGGTTCTAGTGTGGCTCTTTTCAGTGCACTAGGTCGCATGCAAGCAGGGTCTTCAGAATTCAACATTGCCCAATTGAATTTTATGCATGTATCATTTTATAAAGAAAACTACATTTTATGAAGAAAAATTCAAGTTGAGCCACAGTGGCCATGTATATTAGTAACTCAATAAATAATCCACTAAACAAATAACACCCAGTATGTGTCAAGAATCAGGAATAAAAAAAGAACCATAATACAGTGGGGGAAAACCCTTCCATATATAAGGAGACGTTGAATAGAACTATTCCCTGGACCCAGGCCATCTCAACCTCAGCACTATTGAAATTTTTCTTATGGGGTAAAATCCTGTGCCTTATAGGATGTTTAACAGCATCCCTGGCACCTAGCCATTAGATATTAGTAGTATCCTCTCCCAGCTGTAACAACAAAAATATTTCCAGGTTGCCAAATATCCCTTGGAAAGGAAGAGTAGGAAAAGCATTATCCCCACCATTAAGAACCTACCCTAGTTCCAAACTTGGGGACTGAGAACTAAACCAAACAACAAATATTCATGCTATCCACACCTTTAATTTGGACACACTCCAGTGTTATCAATAGTTCGTTCTGCTACCCTGATCATTATTCCTATTTCTACCCAATCTGTCTGCCTGCCCGTCTATATAGCATCTATCTATTTATTTTTGAACTAAAATTGGTATATAACATTACATAAGTTTTAGGTATACAACATTATAATTCAACACGTGCATTCATTACAAACTTACTACCTCTAAAAGTCTAGTTACAATTTACCAAAATAAATTTGACACCCTTTGTTCATTTTACCCACCTCTCAATGGGTTCCCTTCTGATAACGACTAACATGTTCTTTTTATATGTAAGTTTGTTTTTTGTTCTGTTCCTTCTGTTTCTTTTGTCATATTCCACATATGAGTGAAATACTGTTTTGTTTTGTTTTTTACTTTTTTAACTTTTTCCTTCTTTTTGTTTCACTTAATATAATATTTCAAGGTCCATCCATGTTGTCACAAATGGCAAGATTTCATTCTTTTAATGACTGAAGAGTATTCCATTGTGTATACATGCCATACATTTATCCATTCCTCCACTGATGGACATTTACATTTTTTTCCATATCTTACTTATTGTAAATAGTGATGTATGACCATCACGGTGCATATATCTATTTGAATTAATGTTTTCATATTATTTGGATAAATACCCAGATGTAGAATAGCTGAATCATATGGCAGTTCTACTGCTAAATTTTGAGGAACCTCCATACTGTTTTCCATAGTGTATGCACCAATTAACATTCCTACCAATAGTGCTCAATTATTCCCTTTTTTCCACATACTCTCCAACACATTATTTCTTGTCTTTTTGATGATATATAGCCGCTCTTCCCCCCCCCCCCCCCCCCCCCCCGCCCCCAAGAGTTGGGGAAGGACAGAGCGGGGAGAGGAAATCCTCAACAGACTCCCTCCTGAGGGGGAGCCTGGAGCCCAGCATGGAGTTGGATCCTGTGATCCTAAGCCAAAATCAGGAGTCAGACACGGGACCAACTGAGCCGCTGAGGTGCCCTTGATGATAGTCATTTTAAGAGGTGTGAGGTGATATCTCTTTGTGGTTGTGATTTGCATTTCCTCAATAATTACTGATGTTGAACATGTTTTCATTTGCCTGTTAGCCATCTGTATGTCTTCTTTGGAAAAATGTCTATTCAGATCCTCTGACCATTTATTAACTGGGCTGTTTTTTCATGTTGTTAAGTTGTAGGAGTTCTTTATATATTCTGTGTATTTACCCCCATTGAATATGTTTCTTACAAGTATCTCCTCTCATTTAGCAGATTGCTTTTTTTTTTTTTAATAATGTTTTCCTTCATTGTGTAGAAGCATTTTAGTTTTGTTGTTTGTTTGTTTTTGGTTACTGCCCCTCGAACAATGTGTTACTTAAACTATAACCCCTGGAGGATTTTACTAGTTACCAAGCACATTTAGATATGACCTTTAATGAAAAACACACTGGCAACAGGTCTTTGGGGAGAAGGATGATATACTACTGTGAAGCCTGACAGCTGGGAATGCCTGGCCCTCCCAGGGCGGAATGCTGCCAGCTTCAGGGAAGCCAAGCAGCTGGGAACGCCCAGTCAGCTCAGGGTGGATCTAAATACCGCCTGCTTCCCTTTTTTGTTGTAGCTCCTTTCTCTTCCAAGAAGCACCCGTTGTTATTTAGATGAGTCCTTTGAATGTATTTGGTTAACTATAAACTTTTTCCTCCTCCTTGTTTGTCCACAAGATATGTGACTAATGTTTGACCTTCATCGATTCCTCTGTTGGCTATTGTTTCTATCTAATAAAAGTGAGACTGTGGAGTTACTCTGGGCAGGAGTCTTTTCGACTGTTATCCCCTGCTCCCAATCTCTTGCAGCTGACTGTGCCTAATTCTTCTCCCGTTCACTGACTGGAAGTGACAGTTTTTCCTTTAGAACTTCCTCAGAGAGGAGGGGAAAGATGGAGAAGTAGGAGACCCTGTTTCAACCAGTCCCCTAAGTGAGCTAATTATCTACCAGAACACTCTGAACACCCATGAAATCAGCCTGAGATGTAGGATTATACACTTCTGGATCTGTATGGGGGCAGAAGACATCAGTGGAGAGGAAAAACAGAGTGGGAACAATCAGGCTGATATCAGAGGATAAACAGAAGGGGGAGAGAGACAACAGAAGATCCACTGGATCTTCTGGAAAGTAATCCCCCACTGGGGAAGATCCACTGGATCCACTGGAAAGTAACACCCCAATATGAAAGTGCCCTGTGATTGGGGACCAACATTAACTTAGAGTCTGGTTAAAAGCACTCAAAAAGAACAAAATATCTTAAGGGGCAACCGGTGGAATTGGGTGGTCATGGGCATGGGCCTAAACCCACAGTTCCAGGACAGCCACCACTGGCAATCACCCATGCCAGAGAGAGTATGGTAGAGTCCCTGGGGTTGCATGGCTTGCACCATGGCTCAACCAGGCACACTCCTGCCCCTGCATGAGGAACGCTGGTGATGGCACCAGTCTGTGCTCCCTAGAACTTTTGTGCACTGCATGACTGGGGTCTGACCCACTCCCCGCCTGCACCTGAGAGAACTCCATGTGGGTGCTGGAGGTCTCTAGGACTGGCCAAGGGTCTGGACTCTCCCAGCCTGGGCCTAAAGGAATTCATTCCATCTCCCTGAGATGGCAGCCTGAGGTTTGGACTCCAGATAGCAGTTCTGGCTAAGGCAGCCACCAGAACAGGGCTCCCTGGGCCAATATCGCTTGCAATTTTAGTGGCACAGGAGTGTAGAGACAAGCGGGCACTTTGGGGGACCCCTGAGACAGTGGCTAGGGACTTTCTCTGCCTGTGGAATGTTGCATGGCTCAGCAGAGTTTGCAGAGGGGGAGTCTGTGTGTTCTGAACCACCTAGAGGGGAGCAGACTGAGGCTTATCTCTGAGACGGAGGTGTGGGTGCAGTTTGCTTTCCACTAAACCTCCAAAAAGTACAAAAAGCCACCAAAGGAAAAAAAAAAAAAAACCTCCAGAGAACAATAGCCTGAAAAACCAGTTTCCACAGAGCCCAACAGCTTGACAGGGGGCAGGAGGACTCAACCCAAGCAAGAGTGACTGAGAAACAATGCTGCAGGCCCCTCCCCCAGAAAGCCAGACAAGAGAATGAGAGGACAACCACCACAGTGTCCCCATAAAACTGTAAAACCCCAATATCAGGGGAAAACAATATATTAAGCTCCTGGTATTGCCCTAAAACCTGTATATTTCATAGATAGAACTTTTATTTTTAACTCATTCTCACTATTCTTGTTCTTTTTAGTTTTTTATCCTATTTGGCATTACAACTAGAGGTTTAATAAAATGTATTTCATAGTAACCTTTTAACTTGAACTTTTTTCATACATAACGTGTTTTTTCTTTTTCTTTTCTTTTTTTTTAATATATATATGGATATAAACTTCAAGGTAATCCTCTTTCCCTAATCAATACTATTCCTATAAATAAACCAGTTTTAATCTCCCTTTATCTCTGGAAAGTTGAGTCCTTTAACAAAGGTATCAAGATACACCCAAGAGAACTCAAAATAACCTTCCTTGCTGACATCAAGGATTTATAACCACCCTCCATCTTTTTCTTCTGTTAGTGTTTCTGCGCATTTGTTTTTGTTCTTGTATTATGTAAATCTTATACTTAGGGTTCATTTTGGCTGGGTTCTTTTTTTTTTCTCTTCTTTACTTTTGTCAGTCTTTTTGTCTGTTTTTGTTTGTATACCTTATAAATCTTATCTTTGGGGTCCATTCTGGTTGGGTCTTCTCCTTTTTTTCTGCCTCTCTGTCTCTCTCTCTTTTTTCTTTTTTCTTTCTTTTTGTTGGTGACTTCAGATTACTCAGAAGTGTTCCAGGGTGCACCTTGCCTTAAAAAAAAAATTAAATTAAATTAAATTTTAAAATTTTTAAAAAAGGACTTTAGGGATGCCTCGGTGGCTCAGTTGGTTAAGCAGCTGCCTTCAGCTCAGGTCATAATCCCAGCGTCCTGGGATCGAGTCCCATGTCAGGCTCCTTGCTTGGCAGGGAGCCTGCTTCTCCCTCTGCCTCTGCCTGCCACTCTGTCTTCCTGTGCTCGCTCGCTCTCCCTCTCTCTCTGACAAGTAAATAAATTTAAAAACGAAGGACTTTATTTTCTTATTTTTATTTTTTTTCAGTGTTCCAAGATTCATTGTTTATGCACTACACCCAGTGCTCCATGCAATACATGCCCTTCTTAGTACCCACCACCAGGCTCACCCATCCCCCCACCTGAAACTCTTAATTTCCCCTCTGAAACTCTTAATTTGTTTTTCAGAGCCCACAGTCTCTCATGGTTCACCTCCCACTCTGATTTCCCCCAATTCACTTTTCCTTTCCTTCTCCTAATGTCCTCCATGTTATCCCTTATGTTCCACAAGTAAGTGAAACCATATGATAATGGACTTTCTCTGCCTGACTTATTTCACTCATCATAATCTCTTCCAGTCCATTCCATGTTGGTGCAAAAATTGAGTATTCATCCGTTCTGATGGCTGAGTAATATTCCATTGTATATTGGGACCATATCTTCTTTATCCATTCATTTGTTGAAGGGCATCTTGACCCTTCCCAAAGTTTGGCTATTGTGGACATTGCTGCTATGAACATTGGGGTACACTACATCTGTATTTTTGGGGTAAATAATAGTGCAATTTCAGGGTCAAAAGATAGCTCTATTTTTAATATTTTGAGTAATCTCCACACTGTTTTCCAAGTTGGCTGCACCAACATGCATTCCCACCAACAGAGTAAGAGGGTTTCCCTTTCTCCACATCCTCCCCAATATTTGTTGTTTCTTTGCCATTCTAACTGGTGTAAGATTGTATCTTAATGTGGTTTTGATTTTAATTTTCTTGATGGCTAATTATGATGAACATTTTTTCATGTGCCTGCTAACCATTTATGTGTCTTCATTGGAGAAGTGTCTGTTCATGCCTTCTTCCCATTTTTTGACCTGATCATCTGATTTTTGGGTGTTGTGTTTGAGATGTTCTTTATAGATCTTTCTTATAAGCCCTTTGTCTGTAGTGTCATTTGTGAATATCTTCTTCCATTCTGTAGGTTGCCTCTTTGCTTTGCTGTTTCCTTCACTGTGCAGATTTTTATCTTGATGAAGTACAAAAGTTCATTTTTGCTTTTGTTTCCTTTGCCTTTGGTGATGTGTCTTGAAAGAAATTGCTGTGCTATGTATAGAAGAATGAAACTCGACCATACTCTTACACCATACACAAAAGTAAACTCAAAATGAATGAAAGACCTCAATGTTAGACAGGAATCCATCAAAATCCTAGAGGAAAACATTGGCAGTAAGCTCTTCAACATTGGGCAAAACTTTTAAGTTTGATGTAGTCCCAGTTTTTATTTTTGCTTTTGTTTCCCTTAACTTTGAAGTCAGATCCACAAAAACATCACTAAGACCATTGTCAAGGAACTCACCAACTATGTTTTCTTCTATGAATTTTATGGAATCAGGTCTTACATTCAACTCTCTAATCCATATTAGGTTAATTTTGTGTATGGTATAAGATAGTGGTTCAGTTTCATTATTTTGCATGTGGATTTAGTTTTTCCAATACTGTTCTTTGAAGAAATGTCCTTTCTTCATTTATGTTCTTGACTCTTTGTTGTAAATTAATTATCCGTGTATGAGTGGGTTTATTTCTAGTCTGTCAGCCAATGGAACAGATCTATGTGTGTGTGTTTTATGCCAATACCATACTGGTTTAGTGTACTATAGCTTTGTATTATAGTTTGAATTCAGGAAGCTTGATACCCCACCTTTATTTTTTCTTTCTCAAGATTGCTTTGGCTATCTGGGGTCTTTTGTGATTCCATACAAATTTTTGTATTATTTGGTCTAGTCTTGTGAAAAATGCCATTGGAAATTTGATAGTGATTGCATTGAATCTATAGATTTCTTTGGGTAGTTTGAACATTTTTAACAATATTGTCAATCCATGAGCATGGAATACATTTCCATTTATTTATATCTTATTCAGTTTCCTTCATAAAGGTCTTATAGTTTTCAGTGTATTGACCTCCTAGTCTAATTGTCCTGGCTAGGACTTCCAATATTTTTTGGAATAAAACTCACAAGAGTGAGCATCCTTGTCCTGTACTTGATCTTATAGGAAACTTTCAGCTTTTCACTTTTGGGATATTATCTGGGGAGTTGTCATATGTAGCTTACATTATGTTGAAGTGTGTCCCTTCTATTTCCTTTTCATTGAATTTTTATCATAAATCGCTGTTGAATTTTGTCAAATGTTTTTTCTGCATCTATTGAGAAGACCACATGATTTTTATCATTCTAGATGTTAATGTGATATGTTACATTTTTTGATTTACAGATGTTGAACTATTCTTGAATCCCTGGAATAAATCCCACTTGATCATTGTGAATCATCTTTTTAATGTTGTCCAGTTCATTTTGCTAATATTTTATTGAGTAGTTTTGTATCTGTGGTCATTAAGAATATTAGCTTGTAATTTTCTTTTTTTGAGGTATCCTTGTGTGATTCTGCTATTAGAGTAATGCTGGCCTCATAAAATGAGTTTGGAAGCATTCCTTTCTCTTCAATTTTTTTGAAAGATTTTTGAAAAGGATAAGCATTAAATCTTTCAATGTTTGGTAGAATTCACTAATAAACCATCTGGTCTTGGACTGTTGTTAGTTGGGAGGTTTTTGATAACTGACCTGATGTCCTTACTAGTAATTTATCTGTTCAGATTTTCTATTTCTTCTTGATTTGGTCTTGGAAAATGATGTGTTTCTGGGAATTTGCCCAGTTTTTCTATGTTGTCCAATTTGTTGGCAGGCAATTGTTCATAGTAGTCTTATGATCCTTTGCATTTATATGATATCAGTTGTAATTTCTTATTTGCAATTTTGTTTATTTGAGCCCTCTCTCTTTTCCCTATGGTTATCAAAGAAACAAACCTTAGTTTCATTGATCTTTTCTTTTTTTTAATGTTTATCTCTATTTCATTTATATCTGCTCTGATCTTTTTTATTTATTTCCTTTGTTATTTTTTTTTTAGCTGTTTTAGATATAAAGTTAGATTATTTGAGATTTTTCTTTTTTCTTGAGGTAGGAGGAATTGCTATAAACATTTCTCTTAAAACCACTTTTGCTGAGGTTTCCCAAGATGGTGGAGGAGTGGGGGACTCCCTTTCAACTGGTCCCCTGAATTTAGCAAGAAATCGACCAAGCTACTATGAACACCCACAAAATCAACCTGAGATATAAGATTATACACATCTGGATCTCTATGGGGGCAGAGGCTCATCAGTTGAGAAGCTCAAAAGACAGAGTTGTGATTGCATGAACAGATATTGGAGGATAAACAGAAAGGGGATGGAGCTACCAGAATCTAGCCATTGGAAAGTAATACCCCAGTGCAAAAGTGTCCTGTGCCTGGGGACCAGCAATAGTTTGGAGACTGGTGGTGGCAGGATGGGAAGGGATGGATAACAGCACTCAAACAGAACATAGGGGCTTAAGGGGCAAAGGTGGACCTAAGCCTGCAGTTCCAAGGCTGGCCGCAGTAGCTGCCCACACCTGAGAGGACCTGTCTCAGATTTGAGTCCATGGTCCTGGGGCTGGCAGCCACCACCGCTGCTGCCACTGCCCATACATGAGAGCACCTGTCTTGGACTTGTGCCAACAAAGCTGGGGCTTGCTGCCACCAGGGCTGGGGTCACCCAGACTGGGATTTCTCATGGTTTTGGTAGCACATGGGAGAGCAGAGACAAGTGGGGATCAGGGTCCACCACTGGAGGATCTCTGGGGGACATGCACCACCTGTGAGAGGCTACAGTTTTTAGCAGCACTTACAAAGGGGGAGACTGTGTGTTCTGGAGAATTCAGAGAAGAGCAGACTGTGGTTTCTCTCCTCTAAGGAAGAGGTCTGAGTGTGGACAGTCTACTTGTTCTGACCCTCTGAAAAGGTGTGAAAAACTGCCAGAGAACAAAAGCCTCCAAAGAACAAAAGCCCAAAAAAACGGTGTCCATGGAGCCCAGCCCCTTGATAGGGGGCAGGGCAAATCCACTCAAGTAGGATTGACTGAAAAACAATGTGGCAACCCCCTTCCCCAGAATACAAGCTAGAAGAACAAGAGGACAACAATCCCAGGGCCTTCATAAAAAAGTAAAACCCCAACACCATGGGGAAAACAGTATACTAAGCTCCTGGTGTTGCCTCATGGCCTGTGTATTTCTTAGATACAACTTCTCTCTCTTTCTTTTTTTTAATTCTTTCTCATGCTTCTTTTTTTTTAACCTACTTATCATTTCAACTAGATATTTAATACAACATAGGTCATAGTAACTTTTTAACTGAACTTTTTCACACATATACTTTTTTTCTTTCTCCTTATATATATAGAGAGATAAAAACTTCAATGTAGTCCTTTTTTCCCTATTTAATACTGCCTTCACACGTATACCAGTTTTAATTTCCCCTTATCTCTGGGAAGTAGAGTTCTATAAGAAAGAAAACAAAATATACCCAGGTAGAACTGAAATACCCTTTCTTGCTCACACTGAGGGATTACAGCCACCTTCCCTTCATCCCCTCCCCTTTTATTTTGGGTTTCTTTGTGTGTGTGTGTGTGCTGTTTGTGTGTGTGAGTGTGTGCGCATGTGTGCATGTGTGTGTCTTTTTGTTTGTTTTTGGTTTTGTACGTTATAAATCTTATTCTTGGGTTTCATTATGGTTAGGTGTTTTATTTTGTTTTGCTGGCTTTTTTTGTTTTTTGTTGTTGTTTGTGGGTTTGTTTTGTTTGTTTGTTTTGTTTTTGTGGTGGTGGCTTCTGATAGCTCTGAAGTTTACCAGGGTGCACATTGCATGGATTGTGGTTGATATTATTGGCTGTACATCCCCTAAACCACACTCAACAGAATGACTAGGATTAGAAACTCCCAAAAGGAAAAGATCCAGAAACAGTGGCTTCTCCCACAGATCTAATGAATATGGATATAAGCAAAATATCAGAAATAGACTTCAAGGTAGTTATAAAGCTAAGCCGGAGAAAACTATTAAAGACAACATAGATTCTCTAAGGGGAGAAATGAGAGCTGATCTGGCAGAAATCAAAAATGCTATCAATGAGATACAATCTAATCTAGATACTCTAACAGCTAGGGTAAATGTGGCAGAAGAATGAATTAGTGATTTAGAAGACAAACTGATAGAAAAGGAGGAACAGGAGGAGGCCTGGAACAAACAGCTTAGAATCCATGAAAACAGAATTAGAGAAATAGATGATGCCATGAAACATTCCAATGTCAGAATTATTGGGACTCTGAGGGGGTGGAGAGAGAGAGAAAACTAGAAGATATATTTGGGCAAATAATAGCCAAGAACTTCCCTAATCTGGGGAATGAAACAAGCATTACTGTCCTAGAGGCAGAGAGGACCCCTCCCAAGATTAAGGAGAACAGACCAATGCCCCAGCATGTAATAGTAAAACTCAGAAATCTTAGAACCAAGGAAACCATCTTAAGGAAAGTTAGGGGAAAGAGATTCCTTACCTACAGAGGTAGGAACATCATAATAATGTCAGACTTGTCCACAGAGACCTGGCAAGCCAAAAAGTGCTGGCAAGCCATATTCAGGGCACTAAATGAGAAGGACATGCAGCCAAGAATTCTTTATTCAACAAGGCTGTCATTCAGAATGGATGGAGGGATAAGGAACTTCCAGGGCCTGCAGAGACTGAAAGAATATGACCATTAAGCTGACCCTGCCAGAAATATTAAGGGGGCTTCTGTAAAGGGAAAAAGACTCCAAGAGTGATATTGAACAGAAATATACAGAGACAATCCACAGGAACAAGGATTTCACAGACAACATGATGACAATAACATCTTATCTTTCAATAATCATGCTCAACCTGAATGGCCTAATTGCCCCCATAAAATGGCACAAGGTTGCAGATTAGATAAAAAGACAGGACCCATCCATATCTGTCCACAAGAGACTCATTTTGAACCTAAAGTTACATCCAGACTGTGAAGTGATGGAGAAACATCTTTAATGCCAATGGACTTCAAAAGAAAACTGGGGTGACAATTCTCCTATCAGGGGCACCTGGGTGGCTCAGTGGGTTAGGCCTCTGCCTTCGGCTCAGGTCATGATCTCAGGGTCCTGGGATAGAGCCCAGCATCGGGCTCTCTGCTCAACAGGGAGCCTGCTTACCCCACCCCGCTGCCTGCCTCTCTGCCTACTTGTGATTTCTCTGTCAAATAAATAAATAAAATATTTTAAAAATATTCTCATATCACACAAATTAGATTTTAAGCTAAAGACTATAATTAGAGATACAGAAGGACACTACATCATTCTTAAAGTGTCTATCCAACAAGAAGATCTAACAATTGTAAATATCTGTGCACCCAACATGGAAGCAGCCAACTACATAAGCCAACTGTTAACCAAAATAAAGAGACATATTGATAATAATACATTAATTGTAGCAGACCTCAATACCCCACTCTCTGCAACAGACAGATCATTTAAGCAGAAAATCAACAAAGAAACAAGAGCTTTGAATGACACACTGAACCAGATGGACCTCACAGATATACAAAGAACATTCTACCCTAAAACAAGAGAATACTCAATCTTCTCAAGCGCACATGGAACTTTCTTCAGAATAGACCACATATTGGGTCACAAATCAGGTCTTAACAGATACCAAAGATTGAGATTATTCCCTACATATTCTCAGACCACATGCTTTGAAACTGGAACTCAGTCACAAGAGAAAGTTTCCAAGAAATTCAAATACTTGGAAGCTAAAGGCCATCCTGCTCAAGAATGTTTGGGTCAACCATTAAATTAAAGAAGAACTTAAACAATTCAGAGAAACCAATGAGAATGAAGACACATTGGTCCAAAACCTCTGGGATATGGCAAAAGCAGTCCTAAGGAGGGGAAATACATAAACATCCAAGCCTCACTCAAAAAACTAGAAACCCCCCTGCAAAAAATGTTCTCCCTCTGCCCCTTCTCCTGCTTGTGCTCTCTCACACTCTCTCTCTTTGGGGTAAATAAATGAAATTTTAAAAAATAATTCTCTCATTTCTAGATGACCCATTGCTTGTTCACTAGCATGTTGTGTAATCAACACATTTTTGTGCTTTTCCAGTTTTCTTTCTCAATTCATTTCTAGTTTCACACCATTGTCATCAGAGATTTTTTAAAAGATTTTATTTATTTATTTGAGAGAGAGAGAGCATGAGAGGAGAGAGGTCAGCTGGAGAAGCAGACTCCCTGCTGAGCAGGAAGACCAATGTGGGTCTCAATCCTAAGACTCCAGGATCATGACCTGAGCCAAAGGCAGTCATCTAACCAACTGAGCCACCCAGGTGCCCCCAGAGAATATGCTTTATGTGATTTCAATTTTCTTGAATTTATTGAGACTTGCTTTGTGGTCTACTGTATGGTCTATCTTGAAGAATGTTCCTTGTGCACATGAGGAAAATGTGTATTTTTGTTTTTGGATACCATGTTCTGCATACATCTATAAAGTCCATTTAGTCTAGTGTATCATTTCAAATCAATGTTTCCTTATTGATTTTCTGTCTGGTTGGTCTATATATTGATGTGGGGTATGAAAACTCCCTACCATTATTGCATGGTGTTAATTTCTCCTTTTAGTTGGGTTAATATTTATTTATATATTTAGGTGCTCCTACATTCAAAACATACATATTTATAAATATTCTATCTTCTTGCTGAATATTGACCCTTTTATCTTTATATGATTCCTTTCTTTATCTTTTAGTACAATCTCCGTTTTAAAGTCTGTGTTGTCTGATGTGACTACAGCCTCACCAGATTTATTTTCATTTCCATTTGCAGGGAATCCTTTCTCCATCCCTTCACTTTTGGTCTGTGTGTGTCCTTACTTCTGAAGTGACTTTCTTGTAGGAATTATGTAAATCTCTTGTTATTTTCTTTTAACTGCTCAGCCACTGTCTTGATTGGAGAATTTAGTTCATTGACATTTAAAGTATTGATAAGTGTATCAATTATTATTGCCATTTCTTTGTATTGTTTTCTGGCTTTTATTTTATTTATTATTATTATTATTTTTTTTTTTTTTTGTAGTTCCCATCTGACCCTTTTGTCTCTTTCCCTCTTCCTTTGTGGTTTTATGGTTTTCTCTAGTGTTACATTAGGATTATTTTCTCATTTCTTGGTGTGTATTTATTATGCATTCTTGCTTTGTGGTTACCATGAAGTTTCACATAAGCATCCTATATGTATACAATAGTCTGTCTTAAGCTGACAGCAACTTAAATTTGAACAAATTCCAAAACCTTACATTTTTACTACACCCCACACTGAGTTTTACATTTTCTATGTCACATTTTACATCCTTATATTTTTGCTTTCCTTAAGTAATTATTATGGTTTTAGCTAATTGTACCTCTTTTGTTTAACCTACATACTTATAAGTGATTAATCCACTATCTTTACTATATATTTTCCTTTTCCACTAAGATTTTTACTTTTGTATATATTTTTGTTTTTCTTAATTAGTGCCATTTTTTTTCAGCTTAAAGAAGTTCCTTTAACATTTCTCAAAAGGCAAGTTTACTATTGAGGAACTCCTTCAGCTTTTTTATTTAGATTCAATTTAGTTAACATACTGCATTACTAGTTTCAGTGGTTGAATTTAGTGATTCATAAGTTGTGTACACCCAGTGCTCATTACCTCAAGTTCCCTCCTTAATGCCCATCATCGAACTATCCCCTCCCCTGAAAACAGTATAGAGGTTCTTCAAAAAGTTAAAAATAGAACTATCCTATGACCCAGCACTACAATGTATTTATTCAAAGGACTCCTTCAGCTTTTTCTTGCTTATCTGGAAAACTCTTAAATCTCTCCCTTTCAATTCTGAATGAAAACCTTGCCAAGTAAAAGATTGCTGGTTGGAAGTTGTTTTTGTTTCTGTTGTTATTGTTGTTGTTATTGTTTTCCTTCAGTCACTTTCTTTTGGCTTGCAAAATTTCTGCTGAGATGTCTGATGGTATCCTTATGGGGTTTCTCTTATATATATGAAATTATTTTTCTCTTTCTGCTTTTAAGATTCTTTATCTCTAGCTTTGGCCATTTTATTAATGTGCATGGTGTAGATCTTTTGGGGTTCATTTTATTTGGAATTCTCTGGGATTTCTGGATGTAGATGTCTATTTCCTTGTCCAATTAGGAACGTTTTCAGCCATTATTTTTTTTTCAAATAGTTTTCTTTCTCTTTCTCTTCTCCTTCTGAGAAATTCTAATGCAATATTATTCTGCTTGATGGTGTTCCAAAGTTCTGTTAAGGAATCCTTACTTTTTAAAAGCTGTGATCACTAAGACAGCATGGTACTGGCATAAAAACAGACACATAGACCAGTGGAACAGAGTAGAGAGCCCAGATATGGACCCACAACTCTATGGTCAAATAATCTTAGACAAAGAAGGAAAAAAATATACAGTGGAAAAAAGACAGTATCTTCAATAAATGAATAAATGGTACTGGGAAAATTGGACAGCTACATGTAGAAGAATGAAACTCGATCATTCTCTTACACCATACATAAAGATAAACTTGAAATAGACAAAAGACCTCAACATGAGGCAGGAATCCATCAGAATCCTAGAGGAGAACATGGGCAGTAACCTCTTCAATATCAGCCACAGCAACTTCTTTCAAGATGTGTCTCCAAAGGCAAAGGAAACAAAAGAGAAAATGAATTGTTGAGACTTTATGAAGATCAAAAGCTTCTGCACAGCAAAGGAAACAGTCAACAAAACAAAGAGGCAACCCACAGAATGGGAGAAGATATTCACAAATGACAGTACAGACAAAGGGCTGATATCCAGGATCTATAAAGAACTCCTCAAACTCAACACACACAAAACAGATAATCACATCAAAAAATGTACAGAAGACATGAACAGACACTTCTCCAATGAAGACACACAAATGGCTAACAGACACATGAAAAAATGTTCATCATCACTAGCCATCAGGGAGAT
Source organism: Mellivora capensis (assembly GCA_004024625.1). Classification (NCBI taxonomy): domain Eukaryota; kingdom Metazoa; phylum Chordata; class Mammalia; order Carnivora; family Mustelidae; genus Mellivora; species Mellivora capensis. The sequence goes on from PISX010003041.1 coordinate 145,882, forward strand.
TCAAATCAAAACCACATTGAGATAACACCTTACCCCAGTTAGGGCAAAGGAAACAAAAGTGAAAATGAATTCTTGGAACTTCATCAAGATCAAAAGGTTCTGCACAGCAAAGGAAACAGTCAACAAAACAAAGAGGCAACCACGGAATGGGAGAAGATATTCGCAAATGACTATACAAAGGGCTGATATCCAACATCTACAAAGAACTCCTCAAACTCAACACAAACAAAACAGATAATCATGTAAAAAAAAAAAAAAAAAAAAAGAAAAAAAA